>JANIVI010000017.1:0-58355 GCA_030555755.1 Wickerhamiella kazuoi | reverse complement strand
GCAGCCGTGATTTGGTTAAATGCCGTTGAATAATCAAGCTGAATGGCGTTGATACGCGACAAGTAATAGTAGTAGCGCGCGGCCAGTGAATTGGACGCAGACTCGGGGAACGTGGTCTTCGCAACAATGTTTGCTGCCTGAGACACTTTGTTGAGTTGCAAGAGAGCGCGCAGCAAAAGCACAATGAGCATTCCTTGCGTCTCGTCGTCGTGGCGTAAAGTTGCAGAACGCAGCCCACTCATCAGTGGTGGCAACACATCCTCGAGTGTTCCCGTTAGCTCTGCCGCCCGGGCATAGTAGAACCATATTTTGGCGAACAAATAGTCTAACGACCGGCGGTTGTAATTCTTGAACCGTTCAATTGCCTCAGCTGAGACCTTCAGCAGGCGCCGGGCCGCGTCCGGCTGGTCTAAGTTCAAAAGCCAGACCTGGACGAGCAGATGAATGAACGCATCAACTTCAGGAAGCAGTGTAGTACCCTTCTTATCATCTGATGGCACTCCTGCTGATCCGTTCGCATCTGCAGGGGAAATGGCCGCCGTCAAAACGGCCGCATATCCTGCATCGTAGTTCTGATTCACAACCTCAAGAAGCACCTCAGGGTCGGCCTGCTTGCGAAGAACGGGCAGATTACGGATCACACGCAGCGTGAACCGCGGGTCAAAGGTTGAGACCGACTTCTCCAGGTGGCCAATTCCCTGGTTGATTTCGTCCAGCGCTTTGGTAGTGTTAGTCATAAGGAAGTCTCCAGACCGGTCGCCTTGACACGATGGGATGAGATGAAGTGGGAGGATGAGAGAAGCCCCCACTGGTTTCTGCTGAGGGTTGGGATCTCAAGTTCCCTCGCGTTTCGAAGCTGATGACTTCAGGTGGCTAACTATGGTCGTGCGGATAGACGAGTTGATGCAAAGAAGGTCCGCTGGGCCCAAGTTTGTATCTCGCAAACAGAGAAAAGATACTTCAGGGCGCGTGCACAAGGCAACGCGGACTGCTGGCTTCTTGGGTGCTGGCGTAAAGCAATCAATGAAAGATATAGTCGTCGACTCTGAATCTGAGCATGACCTGAGGCTTCCTTCCTGGCGTTTATTGAGGGAGAAGGAGCTGTCTACTGAGATTGGGTCAGCCCTCCAAGAGACAGCCGCTCCCGATGTACCTGCTCGTTGGGCAACCAAACCCACCTCAGAAATGACCGATAGAGATTGGCGCATCATGTCTCAGGAGTTGGGTATTGCCTATTCTTCATCTACTGCAATGCGCCCGCTTCGTCTTTGGTCAGAGCTTGATTCCGAGACCGTGACCGCAGTTTCTCGGCTGGGCTACAATGAGCCGACACCCATCCAGCGTGGTGCCATTCCTCTGGCTTTGGCTGGTCACGACGTCATTGGCATTGCTGAGACTGGCTCGGGGAAAACAGCAAGCTTTGCAATTCCACTGATTAATCTTCTGCGGGGAAACAGTCAAAGTAAGATCGCTGCGCTAGTGCTTGCTCCGACTCGAGAGCTCGCCCTACAGATTCACACGGAAACCAACAAGCTTATGTACAACCAGGGCTTGCGCTCTGCGGCCCTTGTTGGTGGGCGCAGTCTTGAAGAGCAAGCGGATGTCCTTGCTCGTGGAGTGGATATTGTTGTGGCCACCCCGGGCCGACTCGTTGACTTTCTTAATCAGAATCTGATCGTACTGGGTAATTGCTACCACCTTGTTTTGGACGAGGCCGATCGCATGGTTGACATGGGCTTCGAAGAACAGCTGAGGCAAATTCTAGCACAATTGCCTGCAGAAAGGCAGACAATGATGTACACGGCGACATGGCCACCGGCCGTGTCCATTCTTTCGGAGCAGTATTTGCGCAACCCTCAGACCGTCACTATTTCTAAGGGATCTGTGAATACACGCGTTCATCAGATTGTGGAGCTCCTTGAGCCCACGAAGCGCCTGGCCCGGCTGCTTAGCGTGCTCAAGTCTCACGGCCGCCCGGTCATAGTATTCGCGAACCAGAAGGGCACTGTTGACCACCTGTTGGAGGAGCTCATAGCTCGGGGTATCAATGCTGTGAGTATTCACGGCAACAAATCGCAAGAGCAGCGCGAGCGGGTGTTGCAGGATCTCCGAGCTGGGAGAGCTGACATTTTGGTGGCTACTGATGTTGCGGGCCGCGGAATTGACATCCCCGATGTCAGTCTTGTTGTTAATTTTGAATTTCCTCGCACTGTTGAGGCATACGTGCACCGCATCGGCCGCACAGGCAGGGCAGGGCAAAGTGGCAACGCTCTAACGTTCGTGGGTGATGCTGACCGTGCACTTTTCGCCGAACTGAGAGCAATTGTCCGCCGAGGCGGGAGTCCTGTGCCAAGTTTTCTCGTTGCATCTATCGACTAGTATTTATTTATCCTCAGAGCCAGTATCACTTAGCTGGCTATCGACATGCGTACGCGCACAGGCTCGCGACTCTGTACCCTGAACCCCACCTGCAGGCCACTTATTGGGAGGCAGTCTGACTGGCCTCAACCCGCCTCCAAGACATATCGACATGAGCCTTCGACTTGAAGCCGTTTGGGCTCCGCAGCCGCACACAACCCGCAGCCGGCGTACGCCGCTGTCCTACGATCCAAATTCTGACCGTTTGGCCTACGGCTCTGGGAAGCAGGTCGTAATTCGCTCCGCTTCCGACCCGGGTACGGCGACGCTATATACAGAGCATACGCAGCCAGTGTCAGCGGTCGCCTTCGCCCCTTCGGGTCAGTACGTTGTCAGCGGTGACGCCGCCGGTGGTGTTCGCGTGTGGGGTACCCCTAAGGAGGGCGAAAGCGAGATAGTCACTAAGGGCGAGTACGGCGTTACCGGCGGCCGCGTCAACGACCTCTCGTGGGACTTTGAGTCGAAGCGCATTATCGCTGTGGGCGACGGCAAAGAGCGATTTGGCCATGCATTCATGTGGGACACGGGAAACTCTGTAGGCGAGATTGCTGGCCACTCAGCAGAGATCCTTGGCGTTTCGATTCGGCCCAAGCGTCCGCTGCGTGCGGTGACAGTCGGCGAGGACTCTAACGTTGTATTCTTCGAGGGAGCCCCTTTCAAGTTTGCCAAAACTGTCGGTGATCACTCGCGAGCTGTGTCAGATGTGGCGTACTCCCCCAACGGTGACCACTTCGTGACCGCCGGCCTCGACCGCCGCGCTGGTCTGTTCGACGGTGACAGTGGCTCTTTCGTGGACTGGCTTAATACCGGCCACGAAGCAAGTCTGCTAGCAGTTACTTGGTTGGGCAATGATCGAATTGTCACAACTGGCGTTGACGCGACTGTTCGGGTATTTGATGTGACAGACAGAAAAACTATTGCAGTCTACGAGCTCAAGCGCGACCTTGACCACCAGCAAGTCGGGCTTGTTGTGACCAAAACTGCTATTGTGTCTCTTGGCTTCAATGGCGACCTGAACTTCTGGCCACTGGATGGCTCCGCGGCCGCAGAGCCGATCCAGATCGTGTCAGGGCATCATTCTTCGGTATCAGCGCTTGCCCGTGTAGGTCAACACATTTATTCTGCATCACACCAGGGCCACGTTATCGAGTGGCAAGACGCGAAGGGCCACGGTACGCGCCTCCTTGGCGGGCACGACTCGCCGGTTGTCGGCTTCGTGAAAGGCCATGACCAAAGGCTTCTATCGGCAGGCTGGGACCGCCACTTCCGGCAGGTTCAAGGTAACTTTTCCGAAAGTGGCAACCTTCTTGTCCAGCCGCTTGCGGTTGCCGGGTCGGCTAGCGTGCTTGCGGGCATATCTGAATCTTTGGTAGAGATTGTTGGTGGTAGCCGTGCAGCTCTTGAGCACGGGCATACTGTGGACGTGCACGGGTCGCAGTTTGTGGCGGTGGGTGCTGGCTACGACCTCATTTTGTACAATCTGCCCAAGCTCGATATTTACCACAAGTTCGACGCAGTCCGCGGTCAGCTGTCGGCCGTCAAGTTTAGCCCTGATGGTAAGTACATTGCCGCGGGTGACTCGACGGGTAAAATTGTGCTATACTCAGTCCCCGACAAATCGCTCGTCACGACGCGCTGGGCAGCTCATTCGTCGCGCGTGACCTCGATTGCTTGGCATGAAGACGGCGAGCGCGTGGTGACGGGCGCGCTTGACACGCACGTCGTAGTTTACTCGGTCAAGACCCCGAGTAAAAATATCAAAGTCATGAACGCGCACACCGATGGCGTTACACAGGTCGACTGGCTATCTCCTGAGCAGATAGTGTCGGCTGGTAGCGACGGCAGCCTGAAAGTCTGGGCATTGCCCTAGCGTACCAAATTGAGATGAACAAATAAATAGAAATACACACTAAGTTCCAGCACCGCACGGGATTGCACAGCAGCATATGAGCACTAAGTGCCACTTAGCGCTTGCGCACCTTCTTCCACTTATACGATACCGTGCCATCCTTGGCCACCACTTTTTTCTTGTCGCCCTTCTTCATCAGCTCGCGCTGCAGATCGAGCTTCTGGCGCACCTTGGTAAGCTCTTGCTGACGATCAATACGCTTGCTCAGCTGCTCAAGATCCTTGAGGTCACGTTCCGGAAGCAAACCAGTAGCCTGAGGGGCGCCTTCGAGCTGCGCATTGCGGAGCCGGTTCGACCGGCGACCTACGAGGCCCTTATCAGTATCGAAGTACTTCTCAGGCGCAAATTCATCGAACTCTTGTTTATTATCAACGAACACAGTGTGCTTACCCTCGCCTTCGAGCATCAGGCCCTGCTTTGCGCGTAAAATCTGCGCCTCCTCATTCCCGAGCAGCGACCGCACGTAGCCAGCATCCTGCGTCTTGAGCAGCTTGACGGCGTCAGTGCTCAGCGTTTCAGCACCACGCGACGCTACAAGCACGCCTTCTTTGGTTCTGGCCTTGATCATGCCGAAGTTGAACTCATCCTCATTCGCGCGCTCGGCCTTGGCCCTTAGCAGCGCGAGATGCGCCTGCTTGCGGTGATAGTCTGCCGCACGAAGCTTATAGTCCTTTTTCTTTTCAAGTAAGCCCCATTTCTTACGGTCGTGCGGCTGGGCACGCTCCCTGTGTTGCTTTTTGGCTACGTCCAGGGCTCTCCACATACTATGCGCAGATTCTCGACGTTGACAAAAAAGATTTGGCCCGGCGCGCTCGACTGTCCATGGTTGTCCGCTTATGTAAGAACATGCTCGGGGCCTGCGCCGGACAGACTCGCCCTAACATCTGATAAGCGCATTGACCCAAACATCAGACTAATTGGCCCTAGTCCGGATTAAAGGGCGCCCCTAGCCACGTAGGGGCTCGTAACAACGGGAACCACGGCTGGCCTGCGAATGGGCGGCAGTGCTCGAAGTGCCACGGTCCATGGCCTGGCCAGTGTGGCCGCATCCGACAGTGCGGGGCTTGACGGTGGCGCTGCGCGCTCGCTGGTGATGGCCGCCATTGTCGCAGCCCTCACAGAACGCGCCGTGCTTATCGAACTCCAGGGCCGGCACGAGCGCCTCACACTCCGTGACCACATGCAGCGGGCGATCCGACAGACGTTCGGCGAGGCCCACCCTGCGACGGTTCTGTGCCGCTCGCAAATGACCTCAGGCGAGCTTGCTGCTGCAATTCCTCAGGAACGCGGCGCTGTGCTTGTATTCGTGAACGTGCATGTCCTACCGCGTCAGCTTCAGGCGCAAGTAGCGGATATTTTACGATCCCAAACAATCAAGACAGTAGCCGGCAACATGTCGCTAGCTGGTACGGCGGTGCTGTGCACAGGCCAGGCCGAATCACTGTGCCATGAGTTGCGCGAGAGCATCTTTATGCAGCTGAGCTTCGATCCGGGGCCCGAGACGCTCGCAGTTGAGCGGAGCGGCAGCGTGCTGATGCTGCAACGCGAGGTCTCGAGCCTTCGCGAGCAACTACCCGGCATTCACGTGAGCGCCGAGGTGTTCCAGTATATCCAAGACATTGTGGTTTTTGTCCGAACCCACCGCTTCGTACGCGGCGGTGTATCTCCGCGCGCCGTGCGCGACATCGAGCAGCTGGTCCGCTTTGTATCCCTGATGGAGGGCCGAACTTACGCGACGCCATCAGCTGTCAATGTAGCCGTCCGCCACATCATGCCGCTTCGCATCACTCTCTGCAAGTCCGAAGACGAACCCTCACTGCAGTACGGCGGCGATATCGAGATCGGCCGCCGCTGGCTGGCGCAGTGGGATCCGGCTGCGCTCGTGGATACAGTGCTTGCCACGGTTCCCTCGCCGCTTTAGAGTGCTGGAGCGGCGTCAGTTGGCGAACGCTTGAGTATGGTGAGCATGGCTAGCTGATTGAGGATGGCGTGACCTTGCCAGCAAGCACGCCTATCGTGTCCCACAGCTCGGCAACAGGCCTGTTCTGAGCTTTCTCTAGAGTCAGCCCAAGTGAATTGTAAATCTCTAGCGAAAGTACGCCAAGTTCAGCGCGTTCTCTCGCTTCATTGGGGTCGCCCTCCCGCTGCTGCGCCAGTTGCGCGGCCAAAGCTATGCGAGTTGACCGCGCGAACTCCAGCCCCACATTTGGCCCACCTACCTGCTTAGCTCTGATCTGCGCCTCCTCCTCGGCAGCGGCGCGCTGTTTCATACCGATCAGTAGTTCTGTAGCCTGTTTCTGCACGCGAATATTCTTATCGAGTTCTGCGAGCCGTTCTCTGTGCTTCTCCTCGAGTGCATCAAGCTCATCACAGATGCTTTTTACCTCAGATCTCGCAAACTCAATCGTATCCGACACTGTCTGAGCATCTTGGGTGGCTTCTGGTGCATCGCGGTAGTTTCTAATAGCTTCCGCGATGTCTTCGAGCTTGCTCAAGGTCTCGCTCATATGGTGCGCTACGCCCTCACGCTCGAACAACAGTCGGTTAATCAACGCGTTCGCATTTTTAGTCATCTAGTGCGGACGACTGAACATCAAAGGTCCCACGTAAAGTCAAAGCGTAAGCGGCCCTGGCCGGTATGCACAGAACCTAGCTTTGTCGGGTATTAATCTTTCGAAGCCTTCAGTCATGGACAGCACACAGGACAGGTTCGGGAACACCGCGGAAACGCCCATCCCAGCTTGGTTCTTGGCACCACACGAAGATAAAGAAATCCGCGCGCGCTGTCTGACGCAGGCCACTGATCAATGCAAAGATCAGTTCATGGCCTTGGGGAAGTGCACAGAGCAGCATCAGCTGCTGTTCTCTTGGAAATGTGCTGATCTCAAGGAACAGGTCAACAAATGCATCGCTTTTTGGGGCTCTTACGACAAATATGAGGACATGCGCGCCGACTTCATTGAGGAGAAGCGCCAGCAGCTCCGTGAGGACGCGCAGAAAAGGCGTCAGTGAATGACTTCTCCAAGTTTCCGAGAACGGGTCGCGGACTTAAAATTGTACATAGAGTATTCGCTTTCAACTTTATGAATTTTTCAAGCCTTATTATTTTCGTCATTATCCGCGTTTGGCCGACTTCTCGGCGAAGAGGCATGCAAGAGCAGAGCATACCCAAGACACCGGGCTTTGGTCACGTGATGTCGGCCATCAGCCACACTGGGCTGGCTGCAGGCTAATCCCCGCGCCCTGCCACCTGCCCCGTCCCAGTATCTCGCCCAGTGGCTCAGCTGATTCAAACCATCCAACATCAAGTCACCTCAACGATGGGATTGACCAACCGGCCAGGGCGCAAAACTCGCAGAGATGGTGCCCCTGCAGCTGGTGGTATCAACAAGGCCACTTTTGACCACTCACGCAAGAAGGAGGTCGGCGTCTCCGATCTTACCTTGCTGTCGCAGGTCTCGAACGAGTCCATTGCAGACAATCTTAAAGTTCGCTTCGAGAATGGCATTATATACACCTACATCGGGCATGTTCTGATCTCGGTGAACCCATTCCGTGACCTCGGCATTTATACTGATGAGGTGTTGGAGACTTACAAGGGCAAGAACCGGCTCGAAGTACCGCCACACGTTTTCGCCATTGCGGAGTCCATGTACTACAACATGAAGTCCTACTCGGAGAACCAATGTGTCATTATCTCAGGAGAAAGTGGTGCCGGTAAGACTGAGGCAGCCAAGCGGATTATGCAGTACATCGCCGCCGTCTCCGGGCAATCGACCTCTGCTATCTCGAAGATCAAGGATATGGTCTTAGCGACTAATCCGCTCTTAGAGTCATTCGGATGTGCCAAGACATTGCGCAACGATAATTCGTCTCGCCACGGCAAATATCTCGAGATCCTCTTCAACGATGGTAGCGAACCAGTTGGCGCGCATATTACCAATTACCTCCTGGAAAAGAACCGTGTTGTCAATCAGCTTCGCAATGAGAGGAACTTTCATATCTTTTATCAGTTCACGAAGGGTGCTTCTCAGCACTATCGTGACACATTCGGGGTCCAGCAACCTGAAATTTATCAATATACGTCCAAGTCCGGGACTACTAGCGTCACTGGCATCGACGATGTTGCCGACTTTCAAGAGACTTTGAAAGTCATGGGTACAATCGGAATCACCCAAGTTGAGCAGGACAATATCTTTCGTCTTCTAGCTGCAATTTTGTGGCTGGGTAATGTGACATTTATCGAGAATGACGACTCGAGCACCACCGTCGCCGACTCGTCAATTACGGACTACGCTGCCTACCTTCTTCAGGTTGATTCGACGGTTCTTGTGAAAGCAATCACAGAAAAGATTGTTGAGACCGGTTTTGGCGGGTCTGGAGAGGTATATGAGTCGCCATTGAATCGCGTGCAAGCCACGGCTGTTCGCGATTCGCTTTCGAAGGCGATATACAGTAACCTCTTTGATTGGATTGTCGCACGTGTGAACCAAGCGCTCGTTACGCATGGTCGTTCATCCAAGTCGCTTGGTATTCTGGATATCTATGGCTTTGAGATCTTTGACCATAACTCGTTTGAGCAGATGTGCATCAACTATGTTAACGAAAAGCTTCAGCAAATTTTTATTCAGCTTACTTTGAAAGCTGAGCAGGAAGAGTACGTCGCTGAGCGTATCGAGTGGACACCAATCAAATATTTCAACAACAAGATCGTGTGCGATCTAATTGAGGAGGTTCGGCCCCCAGGGATATTTGCCGCACTCAACGATGCGGCTGCCACTGCGCACGCCGACAGTGCAGGTGCTGATCAAAGTTTTGCCATGAAGCTGAATGCTTTAAGCAGCAACCCGCACCTCCAGAATCGTGGCAACAAGTTCATCATCAAGCATTACGCCGGAGATGTCACCTACGACATCGATGGGATGACAGATAAGAACAAAGAGCAGCTCGGCAAGTCTTTGACGCGCTTGATAGCGACATCTAGCAGTCAGTTCTTGACGAGCATTTTCCCCGAGGCTTTCGAAACCGAAGACAGCGCTGTCGGCAAGCGTCGGCGCCGCGCCACAGCCTCCGACAAGATCAAGGCAAGCGCAAACGATCTTATGACCACTTTGGCTAATGCTCAGCCGTCATATATTCGCACAATCAAGCCCAACAACAATCGCTCACCGACCGAGTTTGTTGGTGAGAACGTGTTGCACCAGGTTAAATACCTGGGTCTGCAAGAGAATGTACGCATTCGTCGGGCTGGTTTTGCCTATCGCCAGCCGTTCGAGAAGTTTGTCGAACGGTTTTACCTGCTGTCAGACAAGACAGGCTATGCTGGCGACTATATTTGGCAGGGCGACGTCAAGGATGCTGCTCAGCATATCTTGCAGGCGGCCAGGGTGCCGGCGTCGGAATGCCAGATGGGGGTTACCAAGATTTTCATCAAAACGCCTGAGACCCTCTTTGCTCTAGAGCATATGCGCGACATGTACTGGCACAAAATGGCTTCACGCATCCAGCGCGCATGGCGGCGCCATTTCAAAAAACGCATGGAGGCGATTCTAGTCATACAGAAGGCTTGTAAACGGTACATGGGACAGCTCGAGCCTGAGATTCCGCCGCCTAGTGACAATTTCTACCGGAACCTGAAGGAGCGTCGGCGCTTTTCTATGCTCGACCTGCGCTCAGCCTATGGTGACTACCTCGTGTGCAACGACCCGACATCGGCCGGCGGCTACCTGATGTCGACGCTTGGCATCAAGGGCAAGGTGCGCTTCTCTGCTCGTGGCGAGCAGCTGTTCTCTAAGCTGGGCCGCTCCAGTCAGAAGCTGACGCGCACATTCGTGCAGACCGACAGCACGTTTTACACAATTCGTGGTGAGGTGCTTCAAGGCCGACTTGTGTACACCATTGAGCGAACTGTACCAGTCCAGGCCATCTCGGAAGTTGCGGTCTCAAACTTTCGGGATGATTGGCTCGCGATTCGCACTACCGATAAGAACACATCAGATTTGTTGCTATGGTGCGTCCTCAAGACTGAGCTGATCGCCGCGCTCGGCCGGCCGGTCAAGGTGGACTCGTCGGTCACATACAGCAAAAAGCCGGGTAAGTTGGCAACAATTAAGTTTACAAAAGATCCTCAGGTTGGCCGTTTTGACAACTACAAGAGCGGTGTTGTGTCAGTTGGAGCGGGCCTTCCGGGAAACTCGCCCCGGGAGCCCATTCCCAAGCCCAAGCGCCGTGCTACAGCCGCCGCGAGACCGCCACCTCAGCAACAGCAATACCGTGCCCCTGGGCCAGACAACACTGGAGGCCCACGTGTCCCTCCTCAGCGCCAGGTTCAGCCGCGAACTGCGCCGCAGCCGCAAGCAACGGCAGTAGCACCGCTTCAGCGGGCGCCTCCACCCCCTCCGCCGCCTGCAGCACCTCTCGCTCCCACGGCCAAAGCTTTGTACGACTTTCCAGGCACGAATCCCAATGAGCTAGCTCTTGTGGCTGGCCAGAGCATTGTGATTGAGCAGGACTTGGACGGAGGCTGGACATTGGCTAAGACTCAGGATGGTGCGCACACAGGTTGGGTGCCGACGGCGTACATCGAAAAGCAAGCAGCAGTCGACGGCATGCCCAACAGCCTCGCAAGCGGGTTGGCCCAAGCCCTCAACCAGCAGCAGCAGCAAGGTCATGCCCTTGCGAGCGACCTTGCTGCGGCAATGAGGCAGCTTTGAATTTTTCGGCTTCTAGTAGTGACTAGTCCGATGTCACGATAAACAAATCTCCGCCTCGCGAGGCCAAGCTCCTATATACACTATTATATACAATGGCAACACATCCGCTCAGTCACGGTCCAGATGAGCCAGCTCCTCTGAGACTGTCTGATCATCAAACTGAGTAGCCACAGAAAACTCCTCGTTTCGCAAAAGCGCCGGCACCTTCCCCTCGGCCTGCAACTCCTTCAGGGCCGTGTTGGCATGCTCATGCTGACTCAAAAACTTCGCCATGCGAGCAAACGTCTCTGGAGAGATCTCAGATCTGTTAGCCGCTTTCTCGAGTGCGTCCTTGAAGATTGCCACGCGATCAGGGTAATTAGCGGCCCGAACGAGCGAGAGCCAGTCGAACACTTGCAGCGGCGTCTTCATCATCGTGCGCTGCTCCCACCACTTGGCAACATCGCTGGGGGGTATCGCATCGCAAGCTCCGGCGCTGTTGAGGAGAATGCGCGACGAGTCAAATGACAAGTTGGGGAGCCGCGTGAGCCGGGAGGCCAGATCGCCGATGTAGGGCGAATGCGGCCACTTTTTGGTGACTGCGCTCAGAACTGTATTTAGCAGCAGCGGCGACACCTTGTCGTACAGCTCTTGGTTAATGTCAAGCATAGAATTGATTGCCACACGCCCGGCATCAGTGTCCTCAGGGTACGCGGTCATTAGGGTGTTAATGAAGTCGCTGTTGAGAAAATGGTAGTCACGGGGTGTGCGTTCTACCTCACGGCTACGGTAGTGCTCCAGCACGCGCTTGTAGCTGTCGAGAGCATGTCTCACGTCATTTGTCTTCTCCACGTAGTTTGCGAGGAACCTGGCCACGGCAGTGGGGTGCAAAAACCAGACATGCGAGTTTGGCTCAAGAGCCATGTCCAAAAAGGCCTGTCCAATATCATAATCCTTACTCTGGGTCAAAATCGCGTTGTGTGCGCGGGCAATCGACCGAGCCCACTTCTTAATGTCATAATTGGTCACCATGTCCGCGTATAGATTCGCAGCCTTTTCCCATTCCTCGTAGTTCAGGAAACTAAACAGTAGGCTTTCGTCCAAATTGATGTGGCCGCCGTGGCGCGCCTTCGTCTCTGCGTAAGTCTCGAGCACGGCGTCGAGAGACATGACCGTAGGGTCCGCGTACAAAAGTGCCGCGCCAACTACGAGCGGGTGGTTCAGGTGCTTCATCATGTCATCCTGGTCTTTGATGTTGCGTAACCTGACCCAGGCCTGCGACGCAACATCGCGTTTCTTCATGGTCGCCCAAGCTGTGATGAGGTAGGTAACAGCGTACTTGGACAGAAAGCTTCGCGACTGTTCAACATCCTGAAGAACCTCTTCCAGATAGCTGGTCAGCTCCTCGTTCTGCTTGATGAAGACCTCGTAACGGAGTCGGGAGATCAGCTTTCTCATTACATCGCCACGGCGCTGAATGGTATTCAGCACAGCCTTGACAACCTCACCGGCCGGCACCTTCCCCGAACGAGAAGGTGAGTCACGCATTTCCCGGTACAGCTCAACAATTTTGCGGACGTCTACAAGGTTGCGACAGCCAGCCACATCTTGCTGGTGCTGCAGATCCGTGAGAGGTTTAATCTTCTCGCGATACTCGAGCTGGATCAAGTCCGCTTTGTATTTGGTGACGTGCTCTTGCTGTCTCGAGGCAAATTTATTGTTTTTGTCGGCCAGCGACTCTCCCCGCGGGCCGCGCTTCTGCCGTGGGGGCGCAGAGCCGCCTCTTTGCCGGCCATTCTGTAAAACTGCTGCTAGCGGCGGCACGGGTTGCTCAACCTCGGTAACAGATGCCGAAGAAGTGAACCTAATATTATGCCCTGTTAGCTGGCGAAATGTCGGTACTGTTCGTCTGAACATGAGCTTGACCGCGTATATGAATATTATGACACGGACGAATATGCGTTCGTGAAATATAACAGATCTACTTCTCCCAGCCGGTTTCACCGCGTATTCAACTGGTGCGCCACGCTTATTAGGTAATACTCCGGAGGCGTACACGCGTAATATCAGCTCCGCGAGCTGATCTGTACGGAAGAGGTGGGTCTGGTTCATAAACTCGACACTGTGGCGACATAGGGCCGCTCACTTTTGCAGCAAGCTACTTCCGTGGGCTTGCTGCAAGCCCTGCCGTCATCCACTACTTGTCTTGCCTGACCCCACCTTGACCTCATGAAATACGTGATCGCCGTCGATGTCGGAAGCAACATGGGAAAGCCAGCTCAATGCGGCTTTACAAACGCTAGTGCTTTTTCCGTAGCTTCTGATCTTATCATTAGCTGGCTAGGTGCCATTGCTTTGCGTGCCAACCCAGAGGACGCTTGCGCTGTCGCTGCGATCACAGACGACCCCTACTTCGTCCACCCATTCAGTCTACCGAGCCTCGACTCAATCAAACTCACTAAACAAAGGTTAAGGCTTCGGAAAACTCCGTCAGATGAGCGATCGGGTGATCCGCTCGTAGATCTGATCTTTTCACTCGGTTATGAGTACGAATTTGATCCGTTATTGGCAGATATGAAATTGTACATCGTGACCAATCTCACGGAACTTGCAGAAAGGTTCAGCGAAAGTACCATTCCTTACGAGCTGGTAGACCCAACGTTCTTTGAGCCAGCTTTTTTGACTTTTGGTCAAGATGTAAATGAGCCACATCGTTACGTCCTGGCGTTGGGCGGTCCTGACTCTAACACCGGCGACGGCAGTAGCTTCGAAATCGTGAAGATTGATTTAGACGGCTTCATTTTCTGCGAGCATCGGGACATGATCCAGCCAGTCCTCATTGATAGCCACGGTCATGTTGGCAGCGAGGTTCGCGCGAATTCGGAGTCGGGCCTGAAGCGTGATCACACCGACCTGCCTCTTTCTTATGGGATGGAAAATGTGCCGGTGAGCGAAAGTATGGCTAAGGAGCTCAGGAAGTCCGTAGGGCCCCAGCCTCAGGTGATTGAGGTGCTATATTTCTGCGAGCGAATTGAGAGCTGGAGGTATGCGCCACTGTCTGCCCAACATGTGTTCACACCTGCCTTCGAAATGTCTCGTTCCAACGAAGCTCTGTTTGATGCACTCTGTATGTCATTGAGTACAATGCGAAGAACGATGGTAGCGAGATGCATGGACACAGATTCCGAAGAGCTCCTTATTGTCGCCTTGAACCCTGTGAAGCGCGGAGCTCTAGAGGCGGACAGGTTCACATGGGCATTAGAAATGCGGAAGCTACCGTTCTCCGAAGAGTATCCCCGCCTTCAATTTCGTGGATTTGATGCAGACACCTCAGATGTTGATCTAGATCGGCAGATGAGTTCTCTCGTTGATAGCCTCTCGACAGATAAAAGGGACGGTATCGACTTGCCAATTGACCCTTATCAGGCACGCCTGATGGCATATATGCTTGATTCCATTGCACCGACTTTATTTCAACTTTACCCTGATTTCCAAAGTAGTACAAGCATGTAATGGTATTTTGTTATTTAGTGTCAAGAGCGTGCCTCAGTACACGCCCTGATAGCGGTCAGCCCGCATGTCATCTGGGCTGCCCCAGCCCCGACGTTCACCCTTAACGGTCAAAGCTGGCCCCCCGTCCCTATGGACAAAAAGGCGACGGTATACGTCATCGACTGCAGCGCATCGATAGCTAAGTCATTCGGCGAGGTAAAGAAGGTTGTCAGGAATGAACTGGCGTCTCTTGTCATCTGGGGCCGAAAAACGGATCAGGCAGGCGTCTTGGCATGGAACGGCAGCGGCCACCCCGTGCACGAACTCCAAGCACCCACAAAAGAATCGATTTTGATTGCAATGCGATCCATTCCCACTGTTTCTGGTGCTGAGATTGATGTAACGTGCGGCATTATCGCTGCCATGGACATGATCACGAAACACTGCCGCAACTTGAAGTATGTGCGCACTGTCAAAATCTACGCTTCTGCGGCGTCATTATATCAGTTATCCAGCGAGGCTGAGCTACACAGTCTCCGTGATTCTGCGGCAGGTCTGGGGATATTCCTGGACTTTATACTGGTAGGCGATGTTCCCGCCAATGCACCGGATATAGGACTGAGTTCTTACTTCGATACGGCGCCATTCACCCCGCTCGACCAGCTGCAGGACAAGCCCAAATCGACCCGTCCTGTCCCCGTGTACCGCGGTTCGTTGACGTTAGGGCATCCAGATAATGAGAGGTCTCTGGCGTGGAGCGTCACACTTTTCCCCGCAACCCGTAAAGCGAGACCGCCAACTGCGTCGAAGTACTTCGGCTCTAGTCATGCGGCGATCAGTACGGTCTCAGAAAGCGTGGTCGATAATAAGCCAATCCCCTCTGTCGGTAAGGGATATTTGTACGGATCGGAAGTGATACCTGTATCCGACGAGATAGAGAAAGCTCTCCGTCATAATCCGTTCACAGATGAGAATCGCTTCGAGATCATAGCATTTGTACCTGCAGTCCCGCCTTATGCACTACTCGGTGAAGCAGACTATGTGATTCCAGGCTCGGACGAGGCCATCTTAGGCTTGGGGTCCCTAGCCGAGACACTTTTCGAGCGTGACCAGGGCGCTATTGCTCGCCTCGCCACAACGTCAACGCGCAAATCAGACCTTGGCCTTTTATATCTCGAGCCTTACATCACACCCCAGCTGAGAAGCTTTCTGGCTAAACAACTCCCCTTTGATGAAGACGCGCGCTGGCCAAGCTTCCGAAACCTGAACACCCTTACTGAGGAGCAGACGCCGCCACCAGCAATGTTGAAGGTCTTTGAGGATTTGATTGATGAGATGACCAATGAAGAGTATCCTTTAGATATGATGGAGATCAACAACCCTTACATTGCTCGGGTTCATACGTACATCAAGCAAGGTGGCCTTGACAATGACTTCAGCATACCCCATGCCACCGGCGTTGAGCTGGTAAGGGAGCCTCCCCATAGCCTACAAGCAGTGCTCGATGATGCTGCAAAACTGCTGGATATCCAGAAAGTGCAGGTCATAAAGCCAGAGCGGTCTGAGCGTGAGGACACATATATAGCCGAAGATCGGGAGCTTGATCTTGATGATCTGCTAAGCTAGTAGAGATTGAAACGTATATTTATAAAGCGTCCCCAGAATAACTGGCTGTGGGTCCTGTGCTTTCCGGTGCTAGATCTACGTCTTCACGTCTGGCTCGTCGCGGCCAATAAAGTCCTTGAGCGACAGAAGCGCCTGAACGTCTTTCATCGAAGGAGCGAGGTATTCGTCAGTCGACTTGTCGAACAAAGAGGAATCGCTCTCGTATTTCTCCAGGTAAAGGCGAATGGTAGCACCGGCTGAGCCTGTGCCCGACAAGCGCACAACAGTACGAGCGCCACCCTCGAATTTGACATAGAGACCCTGTTTGGAAGAAACGGAGCCATCCAAATCGGTGTAGCTGAAATTGCCAGCGTCAGCAACTTTGAGGTCGCCAACTGACGAGCCGACGAACCCTGAGTCGGCAATTGCATCACTCAGCTTCTTGATCACCTTATTGGCGCCGTCTGAATCGACGTTCTCATAGTCGTAGCGTGTGAAAAACGTACGACCGTAGATCTGCCAGAAGTCTTTCTGGATGCCAGCAATGGACGCTATCTCAGGCTTGTCGTGACCGACACTCGCAATGATGTTTAGCCAGGCAACGACCGCCCATAGGCCATCTTTCTCGCGAATATGGTCCGAGCCAGTGCCAAAAGACTCTTCACCGCAGATGCTTAGCTTTTTCGCATCCATGAGGGCGGTGAAAAACTTCCAGCCAGTGGGAACCTCGTAGCTCGAAACTCCTTGAGCAACGGCCACGCGGTCAATGGCGCCGCTCGTGGGCATAGAGCGTGCTAGGCCGTTGACGCCGTTCTTTGCGAAGTATGGTATACGGTGAGCGTGGTGCGCAATGATGGCCACACTATCGCCAGGTGAGACGAACGCACCCGCTCCGTAAATCATGTTTCGATCGCCATCGCCATCAGATGCAGCGCCGAACGGGACTTTCTCTTTATCGACGCGGTCGACTAGCGTCCTGGCGTACGTGAGATTAGGATCGGGGTGTAGGCCACCAAAATCCGGCAGCGGCGTGACGTTTTGAAGCTGGGAGGCTGGTATCCCAAGTCGGTTCACGAAGATCTCCTTGGCGTAGGGGCCCGTAATGCCGTTCAGACCATCGAAAACAAGGCTGAACTCGGAGTTGCGGCTAATAAAGTTCTTGATGAGCCCAAAATCGAAAATTGACTCGAGCAGGTTGACGTAGTCCGCAGTCGAGTCGATGATTTCGATCTCTAGCTTGCCATACTGCTTAGTGCCCACGGTTTTGAGGTCAATATTCTCCAGATCTTCCAATACGTAGTGGTCGATTGTCTTCGACGCCTCGTAGATCTTGTCAGTGACCGACTCGGGCGCGGGCCCTCCATTCGCGAGGTTATACTTGATGCCAAAGTCATTCTCTGGCCCGCCGGGGTTGTGCGAGGCGGTCAGGATGATGCCACCCGTGGCACCGCGCTTGCGGATGACGTGCGAGGCCGCAGGCGTCGAAAGCAAGCCGTTCTGGCCAATGAGCAGCTTTTTCACCTTATTTCCGGCCGCCAGGCGGGCAATGACGTTGATAACCTCTGGGGAGTAGTAGCGCCCGTCGCCGCCTACTACAAGCACAGCATCCTCGGCGCCCTCGGGGATCGAGCTAAGGATGGCTTGTACGAAGTTCTCGGTGTAGCGAGGCTGCTGGAATATCTTCGTCTTCTTGCGTAGACCCGACGTGCCAGGCTTCTGGCCCTCAAATGGTGTCGTCGCAATCACAGACATTTGGGGAGGTTGTGGGCTGGAGAGATCACCCGCCTGCAGGTGGGTGGTGGTTGCTGTGGGGAAGCATGGGTGAATCGGCGAAAAGGGGAAAGGCCACCATCAAGGGTCGAGGCGTAAAAAAAAATAAAGCCAGCAACGGGGGTCGCACTTCTTGAGTTAGATGCAATCCTGCCAATGTTTTATTCGGCCTCGATGGTCAGCCAATAGGCTCGCGCGGCGCACGCTGGCAGCGGGATGGCGGGGCTTCCAGACCTCATGCATACCCCACCTCTGTGGCTCTCAACGTTTGATCGTCGTTCAGCCCTGTGGAACATTGATGCACGATACAGGATTCTTTTAGAATATTGGCCTGTTTGACTTGTGTCTCGTAATTTATCATCTAGCTCATAAATTACATACTTTCGTAGAGTAGATTAGCCAGCAACCGTGTAGATGGCCTTGGCAAGGTGGTCGACATTGCCGGACGTAATGCCTGAGATCGAAATGCGGCCATCGCGGGTGCCGTACACACTAAACTCTTTGGCCAGACGGTCCACCTGTTCGCCAGTGAGCCCGGTGTAGCAGAACATGCCAATCTGCGAGGTGACGTGTTCCCAGTTACGCTTGGAGCCAAGCTTTTTCTCAAGATTGTCACGCAGCAGTTTGCGCATGGAGATCATACGCGCAGCCATGCCACGGACCTCCTCTTGCCACTGCTGGCGCAACTCAGGGGTTGTCAGAATTTCGGCGGCAATACGCGCGCCATTGATCGGCGGGTTCGAGTAAAGAGCACGGATCAGGATCTTGAGCTGCGAGTCAATGCGGGCCTTCTCAGTCGAGTCGGCAGCAATCAGCGAAAACGCACCAACACGCTCACCGTACAGGCCCATATTCTTAGCGAAAGACTGGCAGAGGGAAACTTCCAAGCCATTGTCAACAAAGTAGCGCACCGCGTAGGCGTCCTTGTCAGCATCACCGGTCGCAAAGCCCTGATATGCCATGTCAAAAAAGGGGAAGAGCTCGCGCGACTTGACGACCTCGAAGATCTTGCGCCACTGCTCCTGAGTAGGGTCAACACCAGTTGGGTTGTGCGCGCAAGCGTGCAAAAGAACGGCTGTACCAGGCTCAGCCTTGCTCAGATCCTCCAGAAGGCCATCGAAGTCCAGCGCAATCGTATTGGGGTCATAGTAGCGGTAACTGTCAGTCTTCAGGCCGGCCTGAGTGAAAACCGCCTTGTGATTCGCCCACGTGGGATTGGGAATCAAGATTTTTTGGCTGGGCAGAAACTTTGCCAGATACGCTGCACCAAGACGCAGCGCACCCGTGCCCGAGATAGTCTGACTAGCCGCCACACGTCCCTCATTGATTGGGGCCGAGTTCTCGCCGTATGCAAGGCGAATGGCAGCGTCGACAAAGGCGGGAACACCAGTGATGCCAGCGTACTCTTTGTCGAGCTTCTTAGCGGCGATGCGCTGCTCGGCCTCCCGGACCGAAGGCAACACGTACGCCTTACCGTTATCATCGCGATACGCACCGACACCGAGGTTGATCTTGTAAGGCGCCTCGTCCTTCTTGAACGCCTCGGTAATGCCCAGAATGGCGTCAGGCGGCCCCTGGGGTACATTCGCCCACGTAGAAGCCAAGCGCAAAGCCGCAAGGCGCCCCGAAAGGACAGGCACATGCGTCGCTCTAAGGCGCATGTTGTACAAAACTCGAGTCGTGGCCGCCATGTCCGGGAAACTAGAACCGCGCAGGTCGATGAGTGGCCGAAACGTGGGGATGCATTAATATGTGGGGTGATTGCCCGCTGCCGCCGCTGAGTCACAACCCCCTGGAGTTGGCATGCGTCCGCATCGTCCCGGCCCGGAAGCTAGGTGGCCGTTACCGGAGCGATGTACGACGGCTCATAGGCTGACGCATAGACAGCAGCAGAGCAAACTCTTTAAATGGCCGAGCAGGTCTGCCCTCATTTGCAGTCTGAAGGAAATAATGTCTCAAAGAGCTTCTGTTTGCTGCCTCAATGACGTGGGCTACCGCCACGATAATGCCGCCCCGTTCCCCTGTCGATCACGCACAGCCCGCCGCTCGCGCCTATCGGAGAAGCGGTCGGGTGAATGCGCACATGCTTCATGCAAGTATGCTTCTGTGGCAGGAGCTGCCCATGCTGCATATGCAGAGGCGCTCCACTAAAAAAGCCACACATAGACAATGCTAATCTAGTCAGAAGTAGCATCTAGCTAGTATACCTTATAAGTTTAACGAAGTGATGTGATTGCAGAAGTCCTCCACCAGCTCATTGCTTTCACGGCCTCCCTTCCGCAGCTCGCGAAGCTTTTTGAGGGCAACGGCACGGCGCCCATCTGAAGTGGGCTCATTAGCAAAAGCGGAGTCGCAAAGTAGACGGGCAATAACACCAAGATGCTCGCGAAGCGCTGGGTAGCGAAGCAGACGCTTCGTCTCCTCATCAAGCTTCATCAGCTCACGCCGGGTGGACCCTCCGTTAATGATGACTGTCGTAGCGGCCTCGTTAGTACTCTCTCGCGAGGCGCTAGGAATCAATAAGTCCTGAACTATGGTGGCTGAACTCCTGCCGTGTATCTGTGCTGCAACGTCCACACTCATATCGGCGGTGTGCAAGCCACTCGACCCTCTTGCTTCATTGATTCGTGCATCTCTGGAAGCGTGACTATCAGCGTTGTGTATTTTGTAGCACGCTATGCTACAGTACGGAGCCCTGCAATGTGGACATTTATAGGGACTGCCTTGTTTCTCACAAACAGCGCAGTCCATACATCGAAAAGTTCCATCGATGGGCCATTTAAAAACTGTGTCACGTGATTTAGATGTTCCAGTAGCTATATGCAAGTTATGTACAATTAAGCGGCTGCTGCAGGGTTCTCACCATCTTTGCCTTTGCCAAAATCTGGTTTCTTTGGCTCTGCAGGCGCAGCGTCATCCGAGACAATGCCCTGGCCCTGTAGGTATTTGAATTCGATCGAATCATCCTCAAATGGCCGCTTTCCAATCAAGCGAATAAAATCCGCACGATCGAGCGTTTCTTTCACAAGCAGCTCCTCGGCGATTGTTTTGAGCTCTGTAGCTTTCTCCGTCAGGAGACTACGGCAAGCATCATAAGCACTGGCGACAATTTTATGCACTTCGCCATCAATGAGCGTGGCTGTAGCCTCGCTAAACGGCTTGGTGTAGTATCCCTCTGGCTCATCGTAGTTCACGTATCCTACCTCCTTCGACATGCCCCACTGAGCTACCATATTAGTGGCGATCTGTGTGACCTTTTGAAAGTCAGACGAGGCACCTGAGCTGGTAGTCTCGAAGGTCAGCTCTTCAGCTACTCGGCCGCCAAGTGCCATAACCATACGATCACGAAGCTCGAGGTTATTCGGTAGCGGAATATCTGCCGGCAGATACTTCGCATGGCCCAGCGAGTTACCGCGAGGGATGATCGTAGCCTTGATGAACGGGTCTGTATGCTCCAAGTACCAGCCACATACTGCGTGGCCAGCCTCGTGATAAGCGATCGTGCGACGTTCGTCGGGAGAAAGTATTTTAGACTTCTTCTCCAGACCGAAAGAAGTCCGCTCCACGGCCTGCTCGAAGTGCCCCCACTTGATGCTATCCGCATCCGAGCGCGCCGCAATGAGAGCTGCCTCGTTCACCGCATTGGCAATGTCAGCACCTGCAAATCCAGGTGTTAAGGCGGCAAGACGGGCAGCAAGCTCGTCAATGTTCAAGTCCGTCTTCACCTTCGCCAAATAAACCTTGTAAGTGTCGCGGCGCCCCCCAACGTCGGGTTTATCGACAGTAATGTGGCGACTAAAGCGACCCGGACGCATAAGAGCTTTATCGAGCACATCAGGGCGGTTTGTGCCAGCGAGCACAACCACATGGTCCGACGTGGCGAAACCGTCCATTTCAACAAGGACCTGATTCAAAGTAGCCTCGCGCTCGTCGTGACCACCACCAAAGTTGCCACCCTGGCTACGGGCACGCCCAATGGCGTCGATCTCATCGATGAATACAATGGACGGAGCCTCTGCACGCGCAGTTGCGAAAAGATCACGGACACGGCTGGCTCCGACACCCACGAACATCTCCACAAACTCAGAACCAGAGACAGAGAAAAATGGCACACCTGCCTCGCCGGCAGTAGCCTTAGCCAGTAGCGTCTTACCCGTTCCAGGCGGACCACTCAAGATGGCACCACGAGGAATTTTGGCGCCTAAATCCTCGTATTTCTTTGAGGACTTCAGGAAATCAACGAACTCTAAAATTTCACGCTTGGCCTCATCCGCACCAGCCACGTCCTTGAATTTTACTTTCACGTCTTTGTCCTGATTGAAGCGCTTCGCCTTAGACCGGCCCATCGAGAAGATACCGCCCTGGCCAGCCTGAGACATGCCTCTACGGACTAGAAACCAAAGGCCGCCAATCAGAAGCAATGTGGGCAGCAAAGCCATGGCGATCGAGCCGACGGAAGCTTCGTTCACATAGGTTACTGGCACGCGTTGGGATTCAGGCACGTGCAGGTCGTTCATGGCGTCCTCAAGGTTGCGCTCGAACGAGTCGATCGAGCCCACAGTAAAGACAACCACGCGAGGAAAATGCTGCGCATGCAGGATTGCGCGGCCCACGCTTTTGTTCACAAGGATGATCTTCTCAACCATGTTGGTCTCAAGGTACTGAGTGCGAAATTGCTGCCAAGAGAGTTCAGGATAACTACTACCTGATGACCAAAAGTAGGAGAAAAAGAACGCGCCCGTGAGGCCCCACATCAGCAACATGCGCCAGTCAGGCTGCGGGGGCTTAGGGGGCGGCCGCGGGCCCTTTCCTTTTGCAACGGTGTCGACGGGTTTGAATTCGAACCGGAAACCACCCGCAGGCTTCTCCCCGGCCGGCTTTCCTTCTTCTGGAGCCTTGCGAGGTGATTCAGTGCGCCGGGGTCGAGGTGCCTCTTCGCGTGCCGGCCGCGAAGTGGCGAAACTTGCCGCCCATCCCAGTGGAGCACCTGGGGCTGCCAGGCATGCCAATAGCAGTGGCGACCGCCGCACTGCAGCCTGCGAACCTAGTCTCGGCCCACTAAAAGTCAGCCCCGCAGCCGTTCGCACGCCTGAGAGACGGAAAAGTGCTCGGGCGGCGGACATGCCCAAAGAGCTAGTTAGGTAGTGGATCTCTGCGGCGGCGTCGCTCTGTCAGCTCACCGACGGGCAAGCTCGTGGACCTCAAAGCGCTCTGAGTACTGCTGACAGAGGTGGCGCTGTGTAGCATTCGCCCCGACCTCTGGCTGACACAGTGGTTGCCCTAGCCCACCAGCCTCGCCGCCGCGCGTCGTGAGCGCGTTGGCTTTCACGGCTGACGGGGGCCCCACTTCACCCCCTGGGACCAGGAGTGTCGCATCTGCTGCGTCAGAGGTGTCCGTGTTGCACACTGCCCTGTTGACGTTGCAATGAGTTCGATTGGGATCGCAAACCTGCCAAACCAGAAGCTGCGGCTGATGGCCAAGCGTGGCGCAATGCTGACGCTCATGGTGGTCGGCGAGAGCGGTCTGGGCAAGACTACTCTCATCAACACGCTGTTTGCAACCACGCTATCCAAGCCTGAAGACACGACCGCCCGGCACGATACGCCGCCACGCAAGACCGTTGAAATCTCGCTGAGACGCGCCGAGCTCGAGGAGAAGGGGTTCCTGCTACGTCTAAACGTGATTGACACGCCCGGCTTTGGCGACAACATCAACAACGCGGCTGCGTGGCAGCCTATCGTCGACTACATCGATGACCAGCACGAGAGCTATCTGCTGCAGGATGCGCAGCCGCAACGTCTTGAGAAACGGGATATGCGTGTGCACGCGTGCCTGTATTTTATTCGCCCCACGGGCCACAACCTCAAGCAGCTCGACGTGGACGCGCTTCGCGCCCTTAGCACTCGCGTCAACGTTATTCCCGTCATTGCCAAGGCAGACACGCTGGATCCCGAAGAGATGAACGTTTTTAAGGAGCGCATCCGCGAGACGCTAGCGGCACAGAACATCTTGGTGTACAAGCCCTTGGACCTGTCGTCGGGCCGGCCCTTGGCGGATCAGCTCCCGTACTCGGTGATTGGCGCCGAGCGCGAAGTCCAGAACGCACAGGGCGAGCTCGTTCGCGGACGCCAGTACCTATGGGGTGTTGCAGAGGTCGAGAATGACGCACACTGCGATTTTCGCCGTTTGCGCAATCTGATTGTCCGTACACACATGTTGGACCTAATCCAGAGCACGCAGGAGCTACACTATGAGGCGTTCAGATCGCACACGATGGCAACACGCCAGCCGGGTGAGCAGCGATCACGCCGCCGCGCCAACCCTCAGTACAAAGAGGAAGAGCAGGCGCTGCGCAAGGCCTTCACCGAGCAGGTCAATGTGGAGGTCGCGCGCTTCAACAAGTGGGAAGCAAATCTTATCGCCGAGCGGGACAAGCTCAACAAGGACCTCAAGGAGACCTACGAGTTTATTGGCCAGCTCCAGCAGGAAATCGAGCAGCTGTCCGACCGCCAAAAGCTGCCTTACCGCAGCTGATTTATCATTGTGTAATGCTAACTTTTCTATCTCATAAATGCAATCTGTTTCCTATCTCATAAATGCAATCTGTGCGCATGTCAGGCTCCACTTTCGCAGCTCCTATGCTCATGGCTCGGGCTCGGCCTCCATTTTAGATATGAGCGGCAGCACGTCTCGAGGAAGAAGCGACGCAGGTGTAGTGGCGCCCTGTTCTGCGGCCAGTGCTGCCCACGTAGCGCGATACCGTTCACCAGCAACAGGCTCGATTTTTCCATCGGCTACCAGCACGTTGCATAGTGCACGAATGTCAGCCACCGCGAGCTCGACGGCGCTCACGCCCGTTTCTTCCACGTATGAATGGATGCCCTCAACGCTCGGGTAGCCCGCGTAGCCAGGAGCATAAATCTTGGTTCCCTCATCAGGAAAGGTAGCACGAATGACGTAGTGCCATACGAGCCGCAGCATCTGACCGATGAACTCCGAGTCCAGCTCGCTGTCCTGGTACCAGGGACCGCCTGTAACCTCCATGGACGGCTGCAGATTGTACAACATGTAGATCTTGCGCGTTGGAAACTTTACCGACTTGACCGCCTTAATGTAACGCTGATTCTCTAGTGACTTGAGGCACCTCATGACGACGTTTTGGTGCAGATTACCCTTGGTTTTGATGGTGCGGGTCCAAATACCTTCGCGGCCTGCTGCCTGGATGTAAGAGTACACAAGTGCTTCATCAGACGAGAGTCCACGAACCCGCTCAGCTTCCTCAGGTGATACAGCTTGATAGAATAAGACACTGTCACTCTTGGCAAGCTTGACCATTTGATTGTTGATCAGCTCTTGCAACAGGTCAATGAGCCCATCGCGGTCGCTCACTGGCAACAGTGCCTCGAGTTCTCGCTGTGTGTAAAGATGGTCCATTTGCGCGAACATCGCGGCATGCAACATACTGGCGCGTTCGGACACCATGGTTGCTAGCACAGCACGTGGAGGTGGTGCTGTCGACGGCCACAGAGAATAAATTATCTGGCCCTCCTCCCGCGAGATCACGTGGGAGTTTTAACCACCCTGCATCGCTCCGTGCAAAAGAGGCACGGCTCGGGTGTGCAAACTCAAGAGTGTCAGTCGTAGAATCATCAATTATGCCATCTATCTGTCTATATCGTTCTTGAATGTTGGGGCATGAGTCTGCTGCTCACGCATCTTCAAGGCTAGCTAGGTAGACCTCGGCCTCAAGCGCAGCCATGCAGCCGGTGCCCGCCGAGGTAATAGCTTGACGGTAGAGTTTATCCTGCACGTCGCCAGCAGCAAAAACACCCTCAACGGATGTCTGAGCGGTACCGGGTTTGGTTTGAATATAGCCGTCCTCGTCGACCTTGACCTGATCCTTCACAATTGAAGTGGCAGGGATGTGGCCGATCGCGTAAAACAGACCCTTAACAGGCAAATCACGCTTTTCGCCGGTCTTGACGTTCTCAATCTCAACTGCCGTCAGGACGCTGCCATCACCCTTAGCCTGCTTAGAGACGTGGTTCCACAAAATCTCGACCTTCGGGTGATTTTTTAGGCGCTTAGCCATAATCTGCGACGCCCGCAGCTCATCACGCCGAACAATGACATAGACCTTGGCGCCATATTTTGTGAGAAACAGGGCCTCCTCGGCGGCAGAGTCTCCGCCACCAACAACGGCCAGAGCCTGGTCCCGGAACATCGGGATGGCACCGTCACAGACGGCGCACGCCGAGATACCTGACTGCCAGTATTCCTCCTCGCCGGGAAGGTGGAGACGCTTGGCCGAGGCACCGGTGGCCACAATCAGCGCATCGCATGTGATAGTAGGCTCCTCTTCGTCGTTATATTCGGCCCAAAGCTTGAAAGGACGCTTCGAAATGTCGACTTTAGCGATTGTCTCAGTGATGATCTCCGTACCAAAACGCTCACTCTGTTCGCGCATGCGGTTCATGAGGTCGGTGCCCGAGAGGCCCTCAGGGAACCCAGGGAAGTTCTCGATATCGGTCGTGGTGGTGAGCTGGCCGCCAGCGGCAACGCCGTTGGCAAGCATCCCTTCGTAAAGGACAGGCTTCTCCTCAGCGCGCGCCAGGTAGATGGCTGCGGTGTGAGCGGCTGGCCCGCTACCGATAATGACAACAGAAGTGTGGCGAGGGGCAGTGGACATCTTAGCTGTGTTCTGCGCAACAAAAGGCGACGAGGGAAAACTTGGTTGTGCGGATTGATGGTAGGTTCCAAAGGCCGACGACAACAGGAGAAGCCGAGATCTTGCGCGAGCTAACACCTTGAAGAAAAGCGGGTGCCCACCTGCGGCGGCCATCGGCCTTAAATATCTCCCAGCCATAGCGTCGGGCTCGTGTCAGCGACGTTGCAGCCTAGTTGCCAACATTACCAATCCCCTACCTCTGACCAATCTGGGAGGGGGTCTAGACTCGGTCCTTCCCGCTTACCGGCGGGCTGGAAGCGCGTCGGTCCGCTGATTATGAGCTCTGTAGCAGTTCCAGACACATGCGCTGACGGCATGATGCACTCAAAACGGGGTAGGTGCATATGAGGATGAACCCAAATTGGCAGTAGAACGCCTATGAGGGCCTCGTGAAATTGAAAGCTCACGCGGATAGGTACAGGAAGTTAGCAGGCACCTGCTCATGCGTGCTCAGCTCTTCCGCTTGGAATTCCTGATCGTGGCACGCCGCGGCTGCTGCACAAGGAGCCACACGATCACGCGGTGTATGCAGGGCATCTCAAAATGAATGCCAAGTGGCTCCGCGGGCCTTTGAGGCCTGACTAAATCGCAGGCTTTGCAAATTATAGAATATAAGTAAACATACAAGCGAATTGTCGGCTGCCTTGCCTCAAGCTGTCGGGAAGACGTACTTCGCGCTCTACCTGAGTTTTGCCGGCGGTAAATGTAGGATTTACTACATCACTCACCTTTGATCAGTCGCGTCCAAAAGCTTCAGCAAGCCTTCTGTGACCGGATTTTCCACTTCTAGCGCGAAGTTACCATCTTGTTAAGTTACTAGGCCAGCCCACGAGCACCTATAGCGGAGGGGGCCAGCCTCTACCGCTGCTTCGAGCAAAAGCGCTTAACAAGACTGGAGTTCCCAATAACGCGATTGAGAACCACACACTTGAGAAAATAGTCAAGACCGCGGCGGCGCTCTGCTAGGAACTGTGCGTCAAACTTCGAGATCACGGTCTTAGGCGGAAGGTCTGGAATCTCGCACTGTCGCAGCGGGAATTTGAGGATTAGCTGTTCCCAAAGCTCATAAAACTCCGAATAACGCCTGTACACGGAGACAACGGGGCCACGGACCGTTGCTATCTGCAGCGTCCACATGACGTATGAACCGCTGATAATCTCATAGCGCGTCACGCCGGCATCTGTGGCCCACTGCCGCTCATCTGGCTGCTGGGAATAGTCTTCAAGAAGAATTGGCTCGGGGGCTACCTCATTCAGTGTGCTGGCACGCGAGTTCGAGGTCGGCTGATCGGCTAAGGTCTGCCTGCGAACGCTTGCATCTTGGCCGCTAGCGACTTCGGTAGTGGTCTCCCCGCTGGCCTGTTGCCTTGTACCGCCTGCTTGCCGCAGGTCGTGTACAGTCCTCACGGATTGCGTCTCCATGTAGCCCTGTGACACCGTAGGCTACCGCATGTTCTGGCACGCGGGACTGTATGTACTGGCTTGAGGGCCCAGCCTCTTAGCGTGTCAGCATATCTTGAGCTCGCTGC
Organism: Wickerhamiella kazuoi; assembly: GCA_030555755.1. Classification (NCBI taxonomy): domain Eukaryota; kingdom Fungi; phylum Ascomycota; class Dipodascomycetes; order Dipodascales; family Trichomonascaceae; genus Wickerhamiella; species Wickerhamiella kazuoi. The sequence goes on along the minus strand of JANIVI010000017.1, from coordinate 30,211 downwards.
ACGATCCAGGGTAAGCCTGGGAATCCGGATTACATCGGAGTCTGGTCTACCGGTAAGGCTGTGCGAATCTCGAGGGCATTTGTTCCCATATGCTGCCCGAGTTAACATGGCGGACGCGTCTGTGGCACCGTTGGAAGGCGCTACGTAACATTCCCTTTCGCAGCAAGTGGTTTGTCGGGTATGACCTCGAGGGCAACTCGTACTGGGAAGGCCGCGACCACAACAACCCCGGGCGACTTCGTCGGAGCGTTCAGTATGCCTTCAAACACATGCACTACGGTGATTACAAGGGTCCGCCTCAGTGGGTGCAGTGGCTTCGACACGTGAGGCCACACGCTCCCTCGCTGCACGAGCTCGTGGCCGACCGCGCACGGCAGGCACGCGTGCAGGCTCTAGCTGCACAGGCTGAGCAGCGCTGGCAGCAGGTTCCATTACGGAATGCGGCACCTCAGGGCCTCGAAACAGGTGTACGGCCCAATGCGGATCCCCGCACGGCGGCGCGGCTGCGCCCGGCCAGCCGCGCAGCTGCTGCCGACGCACGGCCAGGTTCCGCGGACCCTCTTACAGTTCCTTCACCTCCGTCAGGCGCTGATCGCGCGCACGACCTACAAATCGCTGAGCGATTGCGCACTGCCGAAGCCGAGCTGGCGCGAAAGGAGCGCGATGCCAGTGAGAAGCGGCGTCAAAAGGCCAAGACCGAGGCGGCGGCTGACACGCACGCGTCGCCCGGTAGCCCGGCCTTTGGCGGGCCGTCACCGCCAGCCCGCGCCACAAAGCCCAGACCGCAGGCACGTTCGACACAGCAGCAGGCTGGCGATGACCGCACCGCTGCCGTCTTCGAACCGGCCCGACGTGGCTGAGTTTGCGTCACTCTACTGTACATACTGACTAGATGTTGGAAACAAGTCTATCTGTTCTCCAAGAATCGGGCAAGTATGTCGCCGCTAAATTTGCGCACTAGCGCATAGCGGTCTACCTTGTTCAGCGCATCGACTAGCAGTGGCTCCAAATGTGCCGCACTGTCAACAGTGACGTCGGCATTCAAAAATGCTCGAAGAGCAGACTCTAGTGCCTGTATCGGGCTCGGAGACTGGCTGAGGCTCGGCCGTGCTACAGGAGTCGCACGAGCAGATAATCGTGAAGGAGAGAGGGGCCGCGCAGTGGCCGATAAACGCGCACCTGGACCTGGTGATGTATTGGAGGCCGTTGCACGGAACGAACCCGGTGCCGTCACGGTGCTGCTTCCCTGGCGAGCAGCAAGGGAGGGGCTTGCGCCTAGCTTAATTGCGGGGCCCAGGCTGAGCATCGAAGCGTCACCGCCACGCGAGCGCGGCGTTGGGGACGGCGAACGCTGGGGGCTGGCCGCTCGTAGAACACGCTTCGGAGAGACCGGTTCCACTGCTCTCAAATCAAGATCATAGATCACGGCACAGTCACCCGCAACCACGAGCTTTCTTGACGTCTCCAGCCAGCATATAGCAGTTGGGGCCTCAGACGCCGCAAATGCGCCAGCTACTAATGACCCGTCCGGATAGGAATAAATGAGAACACTCTTGTCAGACGCCGAGGCAGCCAGCAGAGTGCGGCCGTCGATTTCCAGCGCTGTCAAGTTGGTTAACGTGACAAGGCCCCCGATAAGGTCATGCGGGGCAAAGCTTTTGACGGGCTGACCGTCAGGTGAATACTCAGAGACAGTCCTGTCCCCACCACTCACGAGAACTCGGCCTTTGCTAATTGTCATACCCTGCAGCGGCTTGCGTAGAGGCACTGTCTTGGTTGGGCTGAACAGTCCATTACCATCTGCGGCAAAAAAATGAAGCACTTTGTTCGCACTGTAAGCTACGATAGTGCTCGCGTCAACGAGCTTCACCCGCTCTATTGGGCTTGTCAAGTGTATGGTCTGTTGAAGGCTCCACCCGTCGCGATCTGCACCGAGGCGCCAGATCTGAAGCACGCGGTCGCGAGCACCACTGACGATTATACCTTCAGTAGCATCGACGTCCGACACGACGTCGGCATGTGCCTCAAATGACTCGTCTGCAATGAGCAATGTGCCATCTGTGCCTCCGATAACAGTGGTCCAGTCCGGAAGGATGCGCATACACGAGATGTCAACACCTGCTACAGTCTCCTTGCCTGCACCACCAGCGCCCAGCCATGTTTGCGTGCGATTGCCATGCCACGTAATAAATCTTCCGTCTGGGGCCGGAGCGATACTTTTGAACGAGTGTTGCGTCAGGCTCTCGGGTTCGGCCAAGTTCACAAACACTGATCCAGCCTGCAAGTAAATGGAGCCGTGCTGGTGCAGCTTGAACCCTGAGTTGAGTACTTCAGCCGTTCGCAGCCTTGTGAGATCCTTTTTCTGTAAAAATGTTATTTTTGATTTCCCTGCTGCCACAACAGTCTCGCCAGCTTCGCTCAGCGAGACCAGATCGTGCCCGAGACTGACTTCAAGCCGTAGCTGATTGTTGGCCCCCGTTACGCTGAAAATGTCACCATCAGAGGATGCTGCGAGGAACGAGTGGCTCTTATAAGAGATCACTGCCTGGAAAGTTTTGTCAAGCGCCTCTCCTAACACCACACTACGCCCTTCGAGCACCAAAGGACTTCCCCCTGGAGATCTGCTACCGGGGTCAGTGCTCCATATTCGTATGTGTCTCAAGCCCACGGATACTAGCTGAGTATCTGAGATCCAATGCAGGCCATTCACGCGGGAAACACAGCGATTTGACGCAAATAGCGAGACTGGTATTGATGCCCCGGGTTGCTTGACACTCCACACGTAAAGGTAGCCATCGGTTGGCGGTCCAAGAGTTGCTAGGAAGGTACCGTTTGGGTTGAATGCCATCTGCTCCACTCCAAACTGGTGCTCTTGCAAAACGGCAACCACCCTCGACGGGTGCATCGAGCGTGAGGAATACAGAACAACGCGAGGCAGGTAACCTTCCTCGCCGGCGGCGATGATACCGGTCTCAGAGACTGCCACACAGCTTACTGCATTAGTCTTCAAATTGGGTTTAGTGGCAAAATGGCTGCCGTCGCTGGCGCCCAGATCAATGCCACTCAGGTCTACGTTCCCATTGACTTCTCCCGCCGGTCTGCCGACAATAAACGGAGCGCTCGCAGGATGCTCAAAGGACGATGCTCCTGCTGTGAGGTCCTGAACAAGCTGTTTCGGCGAGTAACTATAGAGATCAAAGCTTGTCCTGTTTTCCAATTCGCGGCGCACAACACCAGCGCCGGCAGCGTAAACTAGCGTATTGGAGCAGAGTGCGAATCCCTTCGCGGTCTTAGCACTGGTGCCCAATATCCGGTGAACCGTCAATCTCGCATCAAGTGCGGAAGCTGTACCATTTCGTAGTCTTATGGGACTGGCCCGTCCTGAGAGCGATGCGTCCATGTTTACATATCTGCAGCGCGGAGACGCGCCCAAAGGCCCGCCGCGCTCAACCCTAAACCGTAATTGACCCCGAAACAGGCTCCTAGGAGGTTGGCCTTAGCAGTGTCGATATCATTAGTCTTGAGTAAAGTTCGCGTACAATGTCGTTACATACAATGGATTGCGCTACAAGCGCTCATTCAAGAGTTCGATTATTGATAAATAGAATGCGGCACCGGAGAAAATTTAAAGTAGACAGGTCGTAAGTTGGAGCGCCATTACCTTTTCTGATAGTGGTTCACCGAGTAACTCAGGAAGCGTCGTCAAATGGCACTGCGTCCAGCTAAGGTATGACCCAACAAAAGCCCGGACGCGAAAAATACAGAGACAGACATTATCAGTAGTTTGACGCCGGCCTTGACGTCCTCATTACGTGCCCAAAACGGGCCAGGATTTCTCGTGGCATGATTGTCCAGAGCTGCAGCATGAGGTATCTCCTTCATAGCTTCGAGAGTACTGACGCCAAAAATTGTCTCGAATAAGAGATCAGTTGTTGCGCGATCCATGACCGCGGAAGCAAGGACATAGCTGTGCACTAGCGTATCAAGAAACTCCGGTACCTCAATCTCAACAAATTGTGTCTTCGACAAGGAGTACGCGATACCGAGCTCCGAGAGAGTCCGACGTACAAGTTTCTCGCAATCACCATGAAGTTCCCATTCTTCCTCGCTGCAGTCGATCAGGTCACCCCAAAAAGTTCCCGTTGGATCTACTGCGCGCAGAATCATTAGCATGCGATCACGGTCTCGAAACGTGCTTCCGCGAATACTTATGGGATGGCCATGAACAACTCTCTCCAGAGATCGCGGCGCACTTGGCGTCAAGAGCCGTGAATCCTCGAGAATTGCCGATGCCAAAAGCACCATTATACGCTCGTGAGGGCGAAGGCCACGAAAGAGGGCATCCCTCGGTTCCTCAAGCTCAGCGTTGAGTCTCGAACCAAGTAGTACCAGGGTTGTAAGCAAGATCTGGCCCTTATCTCGAGCCTGGAGAGGCTCTGGAGTAGACGGTGGCTCAAACTCGGAGGAGAGTGTGTCGAATGTGTACTTGATCCCGGTGGGTGCAGGAGCAGCAATGATTCCGGTGGTCGGTCCCGAGGACACAGGCTTCATGACAAGCTTCTCACGTGCTAAGGTCGACAAAGGCATATAATGAGACTCGACAGCCAACACTGACCCTGGCACAACAGGTCGGTGCGACGCAATCAACCAATGTCACTTCACACCTTTTCGAAAGTTTGCCCGTGCGCGAACCCTTCGGGAAGAGTCAAATTAATGCTTGTCTTACGGCAATGGCAGTAGCGATCTCGGATTCGGCTCGATCAATATATACAGCCCGGCGACTGCGCGCGCGATCGCTAAGCGCCGCTGTTGGGGCCCGAAGTACTCAGCGACGTCACGTGTGCATACCGCCAAGGTACGGCGAGGCATCTAATCAAAGCTCTTCGAGCTATGAAAAGTTCTCTTTAACCCCTCAGTTGTGAACTTATAGCATTTACAAGTACAAATAACAGGTTTGGCCCTTCAGAAGACTCATTCAAAGTTAAGAGACCCTCCCCCTCCCCCTTCCCCACACTGCAGCTCACCAAAAGGCCGCATCTTTACTCATCGCAGACGGTGCCCTTGCCTCAGCGAGTTGGGCTGAACCAGCGGCGAACGTTAGGCCGACCCTAGTTGGGGGCACTTGCACAACAGGTCAACAGCGTTGTCGAAATGCTGAGAACCGTCGCTGTATACGTCCGAGACAATACAGCTGGCAGTATTGTGCTATTGTGATACGAAGGCTGCTCAAGATTCAATGTGGAAATTAAACAATTTACCAAGTAGTGGCTTCCCCACACTAGGCTCGTATGCAGCTGCATGCCACCTCTTTAGCCCCAACCCGCCCCGTCAGGCGATGCATCTCTGACCCTCTTGGTGCTGCCCGGGCCTCGCCAAAAGGTGTGAAACGCGGTGACGTATGCTTGCATAAGTTCGCGGGGTGTGTTCGCATAACATGCCAGACCAGAACCTAAGCGCTGGAACTCGTGTATCCCCATGCATGAATGTATATAGTGAAAGGTGTACATGAGTATATATGTTTTGAGTCGTAGTACTTTCATAAAGATCATCAAATGTTATTCATATTCATATCGTTTTGAGGCGCCGGTATGCGGTCAGACTGTCTCAAGAGGTGTGTAGTGGGCTTCACGAGAGCCGAAGGAAGGCAACCAGCATCTCCAAGTCCGTCCTGAGCCAAAGGCGGTCGAGTGTGTTGATAGCTTGGGTACCGGCGGCTTCCAGGACTTCAGCATTAGGCTGGACAAAACCACTGATACACTGCTTGCCGCCATGGCCGCGCTCGCCGCCATGGGGTTCAGCATAATGCCAAATGGCAGCAGAGCACCCATGGACATGGGGATCATAATCACGTTGTACATCAGGGACGCAAACAGGTTAAACTTTATTCGGCGCAGCGCTGCCCTTCCAAGGTCCAAAGCACCAGAAATTCCTGTGATTGGGTTTTGCCGGACAAGAACAACGTCTGCCGATTCCACTGCCACATGGGTTGCTCCTTCAAGGGAAATTCCCACACTAGCGGACGCAAGTGCAGGAGAGTCGTTGATACCATCGCCTATGAACGCGACGTGCTTGCCACTTTGTTGTAGCGTTTGTATGACGTTCACCTTGTCCTCTGGCGATGTCTCGGCCCAAACATTCTCCAATGGTATACCGATTGTTGCTGCAACGTGTTCCACAGCTGAACGAGCATCTCCACTCACCAGGCCGACGAAAAACCCCTGTGAAATCAGGTCGTCTACGACGACTGTTGCATCAGCCCTTATCTGGTCCGCAAGCGTGAGGGATCCAATGAAGGCGCCATCAATTGCCACACATACTGTACCTAGATTGTCTCCGTTGACCGCCACTTGACGTTCTGCCATAAGTTTCCTAGACCCAATCAAAACTGCGAGCTGCTCGCCATCCAGTTCAACAACCGCTTCAACGCCTCTCCCGAGCACTGCTTTGGCCTCCACAATGTTGATGCTTCCCCTAGCTTTTTGGTCAAGGTCCCCCGCATGAAGTACAAGGGCCCTTGCCGCTGGATGCTCACTTTCTCGCTCTACCATCGCAAGCAGTGGCCACCACTTATCAGGGATATCCGTGCTCCGTACAGTCATATTTCCTGACGTGATGGTACCGGTCTTATCAAACAATACGGCATCAACATGGCTCAAGTTCTCGAATGCTGCACCCGACTTGACCAAGATCCCGTTTTTCGCGCCGACACCACTAGCCATCATAACTGCAGTCGGCGTGGCAAGCCCTAGGGCGCAGGGGCATGCGACAACAATCACTGAAATGCACATTCTAAAGCACACAAAGAACTTTGAGTCAGTACTTTCGAATACTGACGGCAACCTAGGCAATATCCTGGTAAGAAGGAGCCATGCCACAAGAGTCAAGAGCGCCAAAATGACCACGGAGACGACAAATTTCGAAACAATGTAATCAGCATACCTCTGAATCGGAGCCTTCGCAGCTTGTGCATCTTTTACCAAGCGAACAATCTGGGCTAGCTTGGTCTGCGAGCCGCAATGCGTAACGCGAAAATGTAGGGCACCCGAGCCGTTGACGGTGCCGCCAGCTACCATTGTGCCAGGGCCCTTGCGAATCGGCTCACTCTCCCCAGTCAGCATGGCCTCGCTCACGTGGGATTCACCAGAGAGCACCTCCCCGTCGGCTGGGATTTTTTCGCCTGGACGGAGGAGAACGACGTCGCCCACCTGCAGCATGTCGGTGGAGATCTGACGCTCTTCCTGCACCCCCGTGGCTTCATTCTTCTCAAGTAGTGTGGCTTCTTCTGGTACTAGAGCTATCAGTGTTGAAAGCGCCTCCGAGGTGTGACCACGTGCCTTGTTTTCAAGAAACTTTCCAAATACGACAAACAGGAAGATCATCGCCGATGTATCCCAAAGATACATTTGATGGCTCGAGGACCCGGTAATAACCGCATAACTGAGCGAGCTGATACTGTAGAAAAATGCTGAAGATGTTGAGAGAGTGACAAGAACATCCATATTCAGGTTCCTGGCTCTGAGTGACTTAAAGCATTTCCGATAAAAACGAAGACCCACTCCAAACTGGATGGGCAGCGTCAAAAGAAGGCAAATGAGATCGACAACATAAAGTCCGGGGATTATTCTTTTACTCAACAAGTGTGGCAGCCGGTGCCAATGTTCGAGTTTCTGCAGCAGGATAACCGGGAGGCCGAATACCAAAACCTTGAAAGTATCACTCAAGTAGGACCTCGTTTCTGATACCCTTTTAAGGGCAGCAATCTGGGCCGAATTATTCAAAGCAGTGGCGGGCATTGCGTCGAAACCAGCTCCCTCGATGGCAGCCACCAGCTGGCGCACGCCCACATTCTGAGAGTCGTATACTATCGACGCTTGTTCTGTGGCAAGATTCACCGACGCCTCATTCACACCAGGCAATTGGCTTAGCACATTTTCTATACTGTTCGCACAGGCAGAGCAAGTCATGCCGTACACTTGGAAAACAGCAGACTCCAAAGAGCTTTGCCTCGGAGGAACCAATTCAATTGTCGCGTCAAATCCTGCACCCTCTACCGCCTCTTTGATTTCTTGCGGGGTCAGAGACTCGTCGTGTAAAATCGATGCGGTCTCCGTTATGAGTGAGACATTCGCCGAGCTCACACCTGTCAAGCGCTCTAAAGCTGTTGTCACGGAGGAGCTACATGCCCCGCAGGTCATTCCTGATATATGTATAAGCGTCCTCATTGCAAAAAGAGGCCTCCCAAGGTTCTGGTTGCGCCGTCGAGAGCAGCTTTCGGTCCGGCGGAAGCCGGGAGATCAAGATTTTCCTTTCTAAGCGATGCAGCTCATGTACCTCCCATCGCATGTGCCACTTCTGAGCGAGCTATACATTGCTGACAAAGCCGCTATCATTCTGCAACCACGCAGTGCCCGGACGCGACCCAAGAGGCTATCATGCAGCTTAGGCCCACCGATGGCTCACGTGAACTGACGTACATCGATAGGTGCTGGGGGCTGCCGATCTCTCTGCACCAACGGCTCTAATCTAGGGCGTGCATCTCATTGCAGTGGGGAATCACTAGGCGATCAACGGTAGCATAAAGTCGCCTGTCCACCTAGCAACAGTCAAGTGATCAGGTGCCCGAGATTCCTCCGCGCCGAACTGAGCACTCTTGCTCAATTTGCGTGAGCTCGTGCTTTGTGTCAAGCTATCAACCGAAGCTGTACATAATACACAGGCGGGCCAGTATTGCCGACGGTCAAGTGCCGAGGCATTTTAGATGCATGCGCCCTCTATTTCTGCATGCGCCCCCGCCACACGGAGCTGCAAACGTGGTGAGAGGCGGGCTGACAAACGGTCTGGAACGGCCAGCGTCGCGGCAAAGAGCACCGTCATTGATTTTTGAGTCAAGCGGGTGCATGAAGCCCCTCTCATGGGAGAATATTTTGGGGCAGCACGATTTCTTAACCGACTAGCTACTACAGATGTAAAATGCTAGCTTATAAAGTAGTCACGCCAGCTGATTGATCAAAATGTTCCATATTTCACATCAACATGTTTATTCCGATGACAGATCTCAATGGCAGACTTCGTTAGCGTCGAACGAGCATTTTGGCAACAACCATCCCGATCCTGGCCCTCGTCCGCAGGCTAAGATATCCGTGGGCGGATGGTACACTAAAACGCGCACCAGGAGTTCCTCGACGCGCACGACAGGAGGTCCGCCATTCAATGCCCTAAAGAGTCAACATGTGCCGTTTCAGGCACAGAGCCGTTGGCTGCTATTTCCGTAGGTAGCGCTGTATGGTACTCCTCAACACGATCAGTTACAACCTCACTGGCCGCGGGGTCATCATCAGCTGATACTGAGCCAACAAACAGCAGGTGATCCTCGCCACCATAATCAGTTTCCGAAAGCATCTGAAAGACCTTCATGTTCCGGAATTTATCCAGAAATACAAGCTTACTCCACTGATCAGATGTGTATGCTTTGTAGTATATTTTTCCCCCCTCCGTTAATAAATAAGTGTTCTCGTTGCCAAAGGCAACATGACGGACATTGTAGCATTTGCTTACTTGTGTAAAGTCCTTAGTTTCCTTACTCCAACGATAAATGAGGACGCACGAGCCATCATCTCCGACCAGAGCGATGTGGTTTTGATTAGAAACACACACTTTTTTGAAGCGGGTGTTAGGGCTCTTTCCTGACTTCGCATCTTCGTAGATTTCGTGCGGCTTGATGTCAAGTGCCTGGAGAGGGGGAAGTTCGGCACTGTCATCAGCGGAATTGCGATGGCCAGAATTTGCAGATGACGGCGCCCGCGTGCCCATTCTGATGCGGCCAGCGACGCCTTGGACAGTCACATAAAGAATCACATCTGGTGTGAGCGCGATATCTACCACGTCCTTCCAGTCGATCCCATTGACAACGGTCCAGGTGGTTTTCTCAACTTCTGGCTGAGCGCTACCACCCACTAAAAATGCTTCACACAAGACCAGGCCAACATTTTCTATGACCATAGCACATTGGTTCGTGGAGCAAGAGCTAGCCAGTTTCAAAATGCGACCGGTGCCTTCGAATCCGAAACGAACAGGGATGTCGACTGGGTCGCCCTCTTTATCCTCGAAGCACAAAGTAAGGCTTGTCCTGTCCGCGGAGAGGGCCCAAGCGAAATCAAGTGACAAAGCGACGTCTGATGCGCTGTTACCAAGTAGTCGTGATAGATAAATTTCAAAGTCGCTGTAAGCATCGGATAATGTACCATCAGCCCGGTAAGTTCCAGATGCCAGTTTGATGACCGAGAGGCCAAAATCATGCTGAAGGACCCTTTCAATCCCCGTAATAGGCATCTGTGGATCTGGAGACTCGGAACATCTCAGTGAAACTTCCGTGACCGTCTCTGTAAACTCAGGTGTGACCACGTACATTTTGGCCAACCCCCGACGGTCGAGGTCATCCTGGGTGGGCGATCGGGGTGCCCATCCATCATACTGATAAATCTGCCGGTAAAGGTCGGCGATCGTGTTTGCGTCCGGCATCTAATTCACCGACTTGAGTTATATGACGCCTTTTGCTTGATTGATCCCGAGGGCAGAAGAGGCCTGTAACCACAGGCAGCGCGAGTCAATATGTTGACAATGTACTGGTTATAGCTCCTTCCAGTGTACCCGGCCCTGGTCTTGTGACTGCGATCTCTATCGCCCCTTTATATCCACTTGAGCATTATTGATCCTATTTCGTGGCTTGACCCCGGTTTATATGCGTGACTTCCTGCAACCCTAGGACCCGCACATTCAATGCATGCATGTGTCCAGTCCAGAAGCCACCTCTGCAGGGTGCAGAGCAGGCTTCACACCTTGGCGGAACCTGATCCTAGTCCGCTTCCTGGCTGAGACGCCCTGAGTAGCCCCGTCTGGGTGCTGCATGCTTGGTGCAGCCGCATTTGGTCATTCTTCCATCAGATTGAAGAGCGCACTGCGTACCAAGGAATTTTACTACGCGAGGCCTGCTTGCTATGTATAAGTAAAATTTTGTCCTACTCAGCGCCCACATCTGCATACGGTGCCGCTAGTTATCCCCGACGCCTTCAGAGGTATTTATCGTGGCATCGTGAAAGTGAGATCGCAGCACATAGGCCGAGCCGAGAACCTGTGAGGGGTACCTAGTTTTTACGTGAGTGGCGCGACCGCCGTCTGGCGTAATGCAGATGCGGTGCGTAGTGCGCGTTGTCACGCGATTCAGGTTAAAATTTAACGATCCAGAGAGTGCTTCTGCCCCACTGTTGGTTCTCTCAGCCTCTCAAGCCCCAAATGACCTCCTTGCTGTCCCTTGAGCTTGCTGTGCCTCATGCAGTCAGTCAGCTCTGGCCGGCTCGAGTGCCTAATCGAACAGCAGGCATCGTCGTGGGCCATGCCCACTTGCTTAGTCGTCCTAGCGCGTGCGTCTGCTCATGCAGGGCGGCGGGACCTAAACAACGGGAGCCCGTCAACGAAATAGGGCGCCTGCGAGTTCGACCACCAAAGCTCACCTATTAGCATGGCCAAAAGATGAATGCCGTTGTTAGCTAACTACGCACCTTATACTTTCTTAATAGTCGACGTATTGGGGGTCGCGAAATTCTCTGAGCTACTGCCAAAAGTATCGTCCTCTTCGGCTTCGTCCTCTTCCTCGTCCTCTTCCTCGTCCTCTTCCTCTTCGTCGTCGTCGTCCTCTTCATCCTCAAAGTCGTCGCCATCGTCGTCGTCGTCATCGAGGTCCTCGTTTTCGTCCGCGTCCTCGTCGCCGCTTCCAAAGGTGGCAGTAAGTCTTGGATTGAATTCATAATCGGAGCCAGCACTATCACTTGACTCTTCGTCACTGAGGGGGGGCAGAGGCGCTTTCCAGAAGTTGACATCAGTGAATTCCGTAGTATCAGAGTGTCCAAGCTTGCTCATGACATTGTATGGCGGGAAAAAGTGATCCACCAGATCAGAAATGTACATATAAGAACTTTTGTAGCCTGTAAGCTCAAGAAGCTCCATATGCACCTCCGAATTAGAGTTGATCGTGAAGATTTTGGTTGAAGGAACTCCTACGGAGCGATAGGAGAGTGCGTCCGTAATTCTGTTGCCGAATCCGGCATAGAATGGGGTATTTTCGCTGTTGTATAATTTCCCGATGTCACGAAGACAGGCCATCTTGAAAATTTCGGGCTTACGGAGGATAACTTCGCGATGTAAGGCCGCAATAGTCCGGTCAGGGCTCAAGATCACAGGCCCTTCGGGAAGTTTATAGCCATCCTGCTCGATACTGTTGAGATAGCCACGTGTGATATCTGCCTGGCCCACTGCGCGTGAAGTGAGATACATGATATTGTAACCATTTCTCGAGATGTCAGTAAACAGCTTTCCAACACCCTTGTGTGTCCAGTCGCGACCAATCATGGTCATGACGTGGCCGAGGGCATCCGAACGCGTTATTGTTCCATCAACGTCACTAACCACCACTGGCGAATTGTGCTGCCAATAGAAAATCGATGCGGTGACTGTTGCTTTGCTGTCCCTAACTTTGAACTTCATGCTGTTCCTCCCGCGCTTGAGATTGAGTCGCTTGAGCATGTCACTCGTGAGACGGAGAGTTTTGACGTAATGACGTTTCCTGCGCACTGACCTCGTGCCCGTAGAACGAACGGAGGCCGGGGAGTCTGGGGCTGGCGGAGAGCCAGGAGGAGATAGGCTTGGCGGGGTGGTCGGACTGTCATGTATATGCAAGGAGCGCGGAGCGGGTGATATGGGCATCGCGCCATCAATAGAGGCGGGATCACGAATGTACTCAGTCTCTGCTGAGTCGTTGTAATTCTCATTATCTGGCTGGTGCCCTTCAGTAGGCGGGCCAAAAGGTCCGGCATCCGCAGGCTCGCCCTCGATTGCATGCTCCAAATCATGCTGTAATATTTGCTGCACGACACTTTCAAGCTCCTCGGTGTTTTGGCCTCCTGGCTTGTATCCGGTCATATCAATGATGACTTCTCCGTTATCATTTTTCGTGGAGGGAATGTTGACTTCTGAAAGCTTCTTAACAAGCTCATCTATACGGTGCGGATCCTGACGACGTAGCCAGTCTTGAGTCTCTCTGGAAAACAGATCATTCTCCTCTGCTAGCTCGGCTGCTTGCTTGATGTCTTGCGATGAGATGCTTGCGACATCGCTGTCATCACGAAGCCCAGTATGTTTACCAGCAACGTCATTATGCGATTGTGGCGTGTTCAGGTCAAGGTAGTCGACCTCTTCATCGCTACTAAGTCCGGTGTCGCTCCGCGGCGAGCCGGCGGGAGACATCACAGGGGAAGTAAGAACGCTCTCCGGAACATCTGCCTCCGTTTCGAAAACGAAAAATGCCTCACCGCCCTCTCCTAATTTCATTTGTGCATCCACTTTTTCCCCATTGACCCAAAAGTCCACGCCCTTTTGAGACGGCCTCAAAAGTGACAGAATACCAAAGCGGATGTGGAAAGCAGAGCAGTGCAACTCACCATCGGGCCTTTCGATGACAACAACATCGATTGCGCCTGATAGTGTGGCTGGGTTAAATGAGTTCCAAGTCTTCGAGACGGAGTCGATGGCTCTGCCGACATACTGCATCGGGTCTACACCAAAGCCTGACTGTTCTTGGTCGGTAACAGCACAATGACAGTGCGAAAATCTGAGGCCTTAGGTGAGTTGTGGGTCTCGAGGAAGCAGAGCGGCGCCTGATACACGCCTGCAATTGACCTCAGCTAAATGAACGGCAAGCAGCGTTGCTCACTGTGCGACCGTTGGGAAGAGTGGGGGGCGACTGGGCAGTGCCGACGACCGGTTGTAAGCCTTGGGGCTCCGCACCCCACCATAACCGGCCATCAGTTGGGACAGCCAACACGATGTGGCTCATCAGCTCCGCTGAGAGAGCCTCAATCACATGATGTTGCTCACGTGATACGCGACTCTGCGACATCCATGGCCCATCATAGGGTCGAGCTGTCCCAACTGTGGCGAGTAAAATCTAGCCGCACCTTCCTACAAAAATCCTAAAAAGGGCCCTTTCAGTTCCTATTGACCACTGAAAGCTAAAGTTCAAGGCTATTCGTCAGCCGCCTCCAAAGATATGTCTTGGTAGAGACTGTGCTCGAGCAATCGAGTTGGGCAAATGATCAGCGTAGCCACCGCATTCACGTTAGATATCATTGAAGAAGTACAACAGTTCTGAATAGAATACTCGTAGTAAATGCTGATACTGTCTTTGTATTAGGATCTCACGCCAATCCTCTACATGTAGCCCTTACCCCAGTGCATCAAAGGCATGTCAGCTGTCGTCATAATTGCCAAAAATTTATATTACCTCAGCCTAGCTTCCACTCCAGAGCACATACTGCCCGCCGCCGCCCTGGTTTTCATGCCCGCTCGTTTTGGATGTCAGGCGCGTTGAGCAGTCAAATATACGAGGCGCCATTGCCTAAAGATGCAGCTGCAGACTCACATATCTTTGAGACTATGGTCATACATGCTCTCGACCAGTTGAGTGAACATAATTCTTTGCCCCTTAGTAGCCTGGTCTCGGAGTTGGAGTCGGCTGATCTCGATGACGCTAAACTAGCGCCAGTTCTCATAGCCCTGAGTCGTGAAATCTCACGGCTTGATATTCCCTTGGCCACGCCCCTGATCACGGCCTTGTTGGAGATTCGATGGAGCGATCGCTCTCCTCCAGTTGTCGAGTTATACGTGAGATTTCTCGGTATTCTAGCCTCCGGAATTCCGCGCTGGTGGCAGGAAATTGCGGACAAGGTTGTTGCTGAATTCACGCTGGCGCGCAGTGCTACAAGGCCTCATCATGGTGTCATTCAACGCCTCCTCAGGTACATCCCGACGAGTGTCTCACAGTTTCCCAAAATTCTGGGAAGGCACTTCCCACACAAACACGATTTGCTGGCCCCGACCGAGAATTACGTTGGGAATCTTCTGGCTCTTACAGAGTACGCTCCTGAGCTACAGCGCTCTGTCTGGAACCTTATCACAGAGCGCTTTATGCAGATGGATTTGGAGCTAGATGGCGACGAGGAAGACGAGGATGACGAAGATGACGGTGGTGATGATGACGATGAAGACTTTTCTGACGACTCCGACGACGGGGGGAGGCAGGGTTTCTCCGGGCAAGCTATTGAATTTTCTAGTGGTGTTGCGTTAGACGCTGGCGAGGGCGGTCATGACGGCGAGTCTCCTCGGAAACGCTTTCGTGCTGCTGACGATATCCTAGATGGCGAAGAGACGACTGCCGCCGAACTTGTGTCTGGCGAAGACCTTCATGAGCTGGTTTACACGAAGCTCGATACTTTGATGGTGGAGCTGCTTCGATATGTGAACAGACAGCTGGCTCCAGAAGCTCTTGAGAAGGGGAGAGGCACAGATTTATTTATTACCCTGCTCGAAGCATTTAATGAGTATGTGCTGCCGACGCATACTACGCGTTCTGTGCAGTATATCATTTTTCAGGCTGCCCACGCCCACACCGAGTTTATTGACGCCTTCTTGGTCTCCCTGATTGAACGTGCGCTTGACCGCTCTGTTGAGGGTGGCCGCCGCCAAAAATCAATGCAGTATGTCTCTTCGTTGGTGGCACGAGCCGAGGGCCTTTCGCGGGCACAGATTGTGCACGTAGTTACATTCCTGGGTGCGTGGCTGGACCGTTATGTTCTTGAACGCGAACATGAGGTCGACGAGGCCCCAACAATGGCTCGCTTTCGCATATTTTATGCCACGACCCAGGCGCTGATGTACATTTTCTGCTTTAGGCATGCTCTGCTTCGCATTCCTAATTCAGAGACTCAGTGGGAGGGAAGTCTGAACACACTATTTCAGCGACTAATTGTCTCCAAATTCAACCCACTCAAATACTGTAAGTCCACCATCGTGGCCATGTTTGCCCGCATTGCCCGCCGCGAGGACGTTGCATACTGCTTCAGCATCATGGACCAGAACCGTGTCGGCCGTTTCCGTTCCGCTAGCCACCAGTCGTCGCCATTAACTGCCAAGAGCGCTGAGCAGCGTTTGTCGCAACAGATTTGGCCGGAGTTCAAAACCTTCACTGAGATCGAGGGATACTTTCCATTTGATCCCATCCCACTACGCCAGACTCGCGAGGTCGTGGAACGATTCTACGTTTCTTGGGCTGCTGTAAACGACGATCCTGACAGTGACAGTGCTAGCCATGGTGATACTAGTGAAGAAGATGAGGATGAGTCTGATGGCGAGGACGAGGGCTCTACTGACAGATCGGACTTGGAAACTCCTTCCGATGACGAAGACGGTGAGGGCTTATAGATGCAGGTGCTGCTTTCGGCCCACGACTTGTAAGTCGCTAGGATTTATTTATTGATGCCAAGGTTAACCAGAGCAAATTTGCTATGCTAGTCATTACAGTCGTCAATACATTTATAGACAACGCTCACTCTAGCAGACGAGAACGTTTCTTTTTGGGGTTATATTCGTTGATAAGCGCTTGTAGTTCAAGCTCACGTTCAGTAGGCTTGGAGGGATGATCCAAGGCCCACTGCTGACGAAAGTTATCCGCTTCAGACTCGTACCAGCGGATCTTACGCACGTACTCATCCGTTCTTTGTTCCTTTTCACCTTTGATACGCTGCGTCTTTTGCATATAAGGCTCTTTTTCTTCAGCAGGCAGCGTCTTCCAGCGCTTGCCCAGCGTAGCTCGGATCTCGTTGCGCGTGGCACGGCCACCTTTGCGCTCATTCTTTTTATGCTCGTCGGTCTCCTTACGACAGATATCCCAGTAATCCTTCTGAAATAAAAGGAAAGGGTTCGTATTGCCGCCTCGATCGGGCTTCTCTGGTCGCTCACCCAACTCCATTTCTAAGTCTCTCTCCATTTGCTGCTTCTCTTCAGCCAGACGGTCATGGCGAAGGTTTGCCAGCTCAGTTTCGAGTTCAGACAAGTCCAGAGGGGTGTGTGTGCGAGTGTTGTGCGTGGACCCCACGCCGAGGCGGCTCGATCGTGGCGCGTAGCCCTGGTAAATTGGCTGAGTATATCCACCATAATTCGGTGGCGTGTTCACACTCGGATGCCCACGCAAAGGAACCGATGAGCTGCGGCTATTCGCCTCTAGAGGCGAAGGACGCCTCATGGGTGGCGCGAGAGACGACTCGGGAGAGTGGACCGGTGGAATTAAGGGGTCCGCGATTTCGATGGGGCCTAAAAGGCTATTCATGACATCGCGCGCAGCCCGAAGCCCCGAAAGATACGCTCCGTGAACCGTTCCCGGGTACATTCGAGAAGTAGCTTCCCCCGCAAAGAAGAGCGACTGCTGCACAGGTCGACCTAGAAGATCATGGTCTACGACCGTACCATCGAGCCCAACGTACGAGTGCGTACCCAGAGAGTGCGGATCCAGCTGCCAGCGCGTAACGATCGACTCTACCAGCTTAATGTCGTCCTCGGGCGGTTCAGTTTTGACCTTGAATAACCGCTTGAACTTTTCGACTGCGCTCTCGACCAGCTCAGAATCTGGACGTTTGGGAAGATCCTTAGCAGAGTCACCACACAGCAGTCCCACGATTAGCGGCTTCCCTGTTACTTGTGTCATATTTTGAAACATGAAACACTCACCACGCTTTGCAGCTGTACCCTCATTGGCCACGTTCCAAATCTGGGTTTCATCCCAAAATACACGATCAAACAGGAGGCACACTTTGTTGACACAACCAAACTCAAGACGCTCTATACTGTCTGTTTTCCAGTGCGGGAGGTCTGGAATGAACTGTAGCGAACGTTTTTTTAATACGCCCAGTGGAACAGTAATTACGGCACGATCGGCCGAAATCTGCTCTCCATTGTTTAGTGTCAGCATGGCCGAGTCATTTTCATACTCGATCACCGTGACATGGGTCTTGAATCGCAGGTCGAGCTTGACAGGGGTAGCCGCGAGGCCACGCGCCAGCGCTGAAAATCCATCGCGAACCCAAGCATGACGACCTGTAAACCGATTTTTGCGGTGGTGCGAAAACGCATTGAGGCTCATCTTGTCTGTTTGGCTACCAGACGCGTACTCAAACTTACTGTAATACCAGTTGAGCGCGCGCAAATCGTCTTCCTCGAGGTGTGTTATCCCATCAAGCTCTCTAACGAAGCCGTCTAATGACACGCCTAGGCTTCCAGGCTCCCCGGCAGGAAGCGCAGAGATATGGATCTGGCGGGCGGGAACAGTGGTTGAGAAGCCAAGCTCGCGAAGAAACTTGGTCTCAACAGCAGTCTCCGAGCTTTTGCTGTCCGCTGCCGGACTAGAGCCAGGATTATCATATGGCCGCTCGTGTTCTTCCATTTTAGCGATGGTACGGGCCTCATCCGCCTCGTCCCCTAGTACCGGGTCGCGAGCAGCACGGATAAGTATCTTATCGCCTCTCGCCGTTAAGGGCTCGGGCATCCCGCTTTCGAATAAAGCCAATCTGTCAAGCATGTGAACAAATAGCTCATGTGCACGGTAAGACTTATCTGCGTCGATTTTGTCACCGGTCTTTGCACTGTATAGCTCGTTTTTGAGATCCGCAGAAACCACGGGCAAGCCAAGCTGGCGTCTCAGAACTGTTCCAAGTGGGTTACCGCCACCGAAACCCTGAACCGTATCAGCGCCTAGGTCGACTGGGGCATGACCTTCGTGGCCCTTAGCAGCAGCGCTGTTACCATCATTGTGAGTCTCTTTCATGACAGACACTCCCTGGTCAGATAGTCCAACTGTGTGTACTCGTCCACCAATACGGCGCCGCCCTTCAAGGACTACCACACGGGGTATATCCTCATATTCTGCGCTAAAAGCGTGACGATACCGCTGGACGAGACCATCAAGCTGCCTTGCACATGAGAGCCCAGCAATTCCGGCGCCAACAACCACGATCGTTTGTCTGGGTTTGCGCCGTGTGGTAGGTCCATGCTCTGGCCGAAACATGGGGTCCGCGGCCGAAGGTTCAACACATCCATGATTAATGTAACCGTTCCGTACAAGCCACTCGAAAGCGAACTCTGCCAATCCGTAAAAGCGCTCATCGCGTACACACCCTGCGGCTTCGACCCGAGTTACATTTACCGTTGGGTTAGCAAGCCACAGCCGCAAAATGCCATTGCGTACATTGAGGTAAGTTGTGACATGGCGATGGCTAAGATGCGGGCGCAGGAGTGTGTACTCACTTGGATGCAGGCGGTAGGATGGCAATCGACTCGATACCGCCGCGGCAATGCACTGAGCTGCATAGTTCGACGCACTCAAATCGGGCGGAATGCTCGACTTGGCTTTGTATTTTTGGCGGCGGCGAGAAATCGGATCGTCAGGTTCCTGTACCGGCTCAATAGTGTCCAACAGGCGCCTGTCTAGCTCAAGGTCGCGCTCGAGCTGAGCTACAGGATCGTCTCCAAGCCCGTTAGCTAGCGGCCCTCCGCTCATACTGTCTTGAAGAGTATCTAGTTGCTGGCCTAGCTGGCGGCCTAGCTGTTGGTTGAGCTGCTGGCTGAGCTGCTGGTTCAAAGGCTCAGTGAGTTCTCTCATGTGTCCGCTCATTTGAGCGTCAAGCTGCTGGCTCAAGCTAGGGTCGAGGTTGTTATCCATTGACACCTGCATGCCATCCTGCAGTGCATTTTCAAGACCGTTGCTGAGGTCGTCGCCCATATCGTCCAACTCGCCATCAAGTTCTTCTGGAAGTCTCAGGTTAAAAGGCTGACCGCCTGCTTGCATACCTCCACCGGGCACGCCTTGCGGTACCCCAGCGGGCACATTTATATGCTGCTGCCGCTGCTGCTGCTGCTGCTGCTGCTGCTGCTGCTGCTGCTGCTGATGCTGCTGCTGATGCTGTTGCTGCTGCTGTTGCTGCTGCTGCTGCTGGCCGTACCATTCATAGGGGCTGTAATTTCCATTGAACTCCTGCTGATGTTGCGGTGGCTGTGGCTGCTGAGGCACTTGCTGTTGGGGCAGCGGACCCTGCACCGGCTGTGGGGTGTGTGTACGCGACCCCGTTGCAGATCGATGAATGGAATGCCCAGCGTGCCCTGCGTGGACACGCGAAACGGGGCCTCGCGTCTGAGAAGGCTGCTGAATCGAAGTCTGCTGGGGGCCCAGCGGCTGACCCTGCGACGCTAATAACGCGTCAGTCCCCTCGCCACCACCGGCAAATGCATAATCAAAGTAAGCTCCAGACTGCTGGTGGGCGCCAGCAGCCGGCGTTGAGGGCGCCGTCCGAGGCGCGCTTGGCGGTGTTGGGTGCTGGCTGTGACTGTGCTGGGGAGTTGTGTTTTCAAAGTAGCCGAAGTCGTAATATTGTGTAGCCGGCGCACTTTGCGCCACATTTTGTGGACCAATGTCAAGCATCTGTCCAGGCATCGAGCCCACCACCAGGCCAGGGTGGCCTTGGGGTCCATGTTGGCCAACGGGGCCTGGAGGCCCGTTGACATGCGCAGCGGCACGCGCCAGCGCGTCGGCTGAGGTCCGCCGGCCCGTCCGCGGGTCCACGACTGGCGCGCGGCCGTGAAGGCCACCGCTGCCTCTCTGCCCCGGACGGTACCGCGGGTCCATATTGGCGTACTTTCTGTCAGCAGCCCGTCCGGACGTTAAGTTGCCTGTTTGGGCGCGACCACTCTTGGCGTGTGTGTGTGGGTCAGCGGGCGGGCAGGGAAAATGTCCCAAGCGACCAGCCCTGAGCTCGCCGTGCTCCGTGCTCGTGCGACGTGTTGAGGGCCTAGTCTTTGACGCCCCTGGGGTCGCAATATTCAGACTAGGATGCCCAGCAGTCAAGACCCCTGAGTCTTCCGGGGCCCCCACCACTCAGCCTGCAGGTTGAGAGCCTTGACTTTGACCCCCACACCACCCCGTGAGGTGTTCGCTGCAGCAATCTGCAGCCAATCGTGCATAATGTGGCCCCAGGTCGCAGCGCCCGTGCCACAGAGCCAAGACCCGCAAAACTGCTGTCAAGATCACAAAATCGGACCTTGAAGAGCCAGCTGGTACCCAAGGGCCTGGCACGCGCGCCTTGTGGTCACTAGATGTTCCTGGGGCCGCACGATCTCCAGGCGTCTTGGTCCGAAAACTCCGTGGCCACGTGAGCAGCACACGCGACTGTGTGGGCTTGGGGGCTCTGATACGGACCGCGTGCTGCTTCAGTGGACGGCCCAGCACAAGCACATCGGCGACAATTTAATTTATGTATACGTTGAAAGCGCTCAATATGCCACAAAGGTCTCTTATAGCGATACTCAAGTGCTACGAGCGCCGCTTGATGAAGTCGTGCGGACAATCGCAGTAGTACCACCTTCAGGCATTAGCGCGAGCGCGAAATGCACAACCTGCCTCAGACACGGACACTCCACTACGTCCACCGCCATTTGTGAATATCCATTTTATGAGAACCATTTTGATACGTCTACAATGCGATTACATGCTGTAGGAACTTAGACAGTGACCTTAGCGGCGGCCGAAGCAGGGTTAACGCGCTTGTTGTCGCGGTTGTAGCGAACGCGCACAGGGGGTGTACGGATACGGCGACCCTCGGCCGAGCGCACACGGACGACCTTGTTGTGCACAGCGCAGGAAACGCAGTAGTGGACCTTGACGTAAAGCTTGGGCAGCACATACTCCTTGTAGACAGAGGCCTCCGAAATGTCACGGACAGCGGCGGACTCAACCATGTTACGGATGGTGAAGCGCTTGATGGCCTTGTCCTTGGGGACCATGCGGCTGCAGTTCGAGCAGCGCACAGAAACGACGTGGCCACGCCCCTTCTTGTTACGACCGTTGGAAGCTCTCTTCTTGGGCATGTTGGATGTCGACTCCAGATTCACTCGCCGAGTCCGAGTGTCGTACATGCCGGCGCGAGCGCTGTCACCTATCCTGCCCTGAGCCCTACTTCATCTCAAGAGACATGTCTTTTCCCCTTACCCTGGCGACTGCTTTCGGTGAAGGCCCGCTGCTGGTAAATTGAAACAAGGTGGCACCGATAGATAGGTGTTTTAGAAAAAAGCTAGTGAGTGAGAACTAGTGGAGAATGACATGCTTTTCATATATATGTATATGAGTATATCGGCCCTGAACGAAGGCCTTGTCAGGGCAAACGATTGGGCGTATTTGACACCCAGCACTATCTGAAAGTTTAAATCTAGTAAATGCCGAGATAACAACGCGATTTGCTATCCACGAGCCTTAGCCTTGTCCCTGATGTGCACTCGTATCGGGCCAGACAGATAGATAAGTAATGGCTGTTCCTTGTCGCCACGAAGTTACGAATGTTAAACAAGGTACTTAAGCAGTCATACTACGTGCGATCACAGGCGAAACGAGCGATGTACCTACTGAGGGCGAATCTATCTCGTTATCTAACCCTCAGATTATCTTTCTGGCTCTCTCCCTCCGGATAGTTGAGTTCATTCTCGAGCCGAGTAGCGCCCGCACGTCCCCACTCATCTCCCCACAAAGACTCCCAGCGGCGTGCACCAAATCATGCATCCGAGGTTACCTAGCATTTCACTCCGTACAACGACCGGCCGTCTACCGCCAACGCACTCGGGTCCGGGGACAATCCGTGCTGTGAGCCTCAGGTTGTATAGTATGATTCGAGACACTACTCAGAAGTCAGGCTCGACGACTTTGTGCGACAATCGCTTGTACACGTGGGGACACAATCATGTGGACGAAACTTTACACCCACAAGAGAAAATTCCATTCAAATTCGAGGATGCCAATGGAACGGGAATCAACAGACCCCTCCGTGTACGAACTTTACAGGAACACAGTATTCAAGGAGTCACACTCGGGCCTCTGTTGACGCGAATTTTGACCAAGGATGGAGATGTGCATCTCGTGAAGGTTTTTGAAGAGTGGGAGCATGTAGGTCAACCGACGCAGCTTGCACAGATAGCGCCGAAATCAGTAGGCGGCACGAGTATCAAGTTTTCTGAGATTCATGATCTCCACTTCGCTCGTTCAAGTTCAGGGCGATGGTTTTACTGGCCGTTGCCTACTCCTAACGCCCCAAGTGAGACGGTCCAAGAGGTTGAAGGTTCAATTTTGAACTTTGAACTTCCAGTCCCGAGTACATCGCTGGCCAAAGTCTGCAAATTTGGCGACCTCACAGCTGCTCACATCCCTGGCTTCGGTATTATTCGGTGGTCACATGAAGAGCTTGACAAATGGGCAGCTGCAGGGTCAAATACATCATTCGACAAGTTCGAGGTCGTATCGGAAGACCCTACTGTTTTCGACGTAGCTGTCGGTGAGGGTTTCGTAACCTACTTGAGTGGGGAAGGTACTATATTTGTGGCCTCGAAAGATCATGCTTGGACGCCTCAAGTTTTTGGCTACAAGCAGTGGCCCTTCATGAGTAAAATTCGCGCCTACGATCAAAGGCTTGCGTGTGTCTCGGCAGAGGGCGAAGCATTTGTTGTATCTAAAAGCGCTGAGCATATCAGCGAGCTCAGAGGTCAGCCACTCGAACAGGCCTTCGGCCTGACGCCAATAGACGAAACGGCCAGTGTCTACGAGCAGTTTCGTGTCTACTGGACCAGCGGGCTTGCTACCAAAATTCTTGATAATATTCAGATCCTTGATATGGCCTTGGGCGTCAGTGAGGTGCTTCTGCTCACCACCTCTGGCGATGTTTACGAAGTCGGTGACGACGAGGCAGGCCCCCCCGGGCGCGAGCTAACAGTGGAGGCTACTCACGAGCACACTGAATGTGGACTACCCACTGCATTGATTCCATGGAAGATTCGCGTTGCCGATGTGGAGCAAATAGCTGCTTACGATCGTAAATTCGCCGCAATCGTCAAGCAGCCGCCGCCGACCGGTGACTGGTAAGACCGCAGAACATGACGATTTTTGAACGAAAATAATAAATAAGGTACTGGCGCCTGGAATGTGTTTTAGAATTCTTCCGCTATACGTAGTGCTGAATGTCAAGATGACGAGCTGTGGCTGGCACTGGAGGCGTCAGTTTCAGTTTCAGACAGCTCCAGCCTGTTAACCACAGTGCCTGGTCTGTCCTGCTCTGCAGGAATGGATGAGCTTAGTCAGATGAAGGGGCTGAACGACGCGTGTTGGGAGGTAATTAGGCGTCAGGTGTCGCACACGCGTGTGCTTCATCAACCACAGTATCATGTTGCGCCACTCGATTCGCCAATTCTCGTCGTCCTCTGCCCGTCCGAACCTCGCCCGGCTCACCGTAATTGGTCGTCTTGGCAAGGAGGTTGAGATGAGCTCATCTAGTTCCGGTGTGACGTATGGACGTTACGCGCTCGCGGTGACCCGTGGCCGCCGTGACGACCCAGAGTCTCAAAAGACTTCGTGGTTCAACGTGACTGTTTTCGAGCCTCGTAGCCTCGATTATCTCCTCACTGTTCCTCGCGGCTCGCTGCTGCATGTAGAGGCCGATGCCACTGTCAACCAGATCGCCGCTGACGGCGAGCCTGCCCGCTTCAACCTCAACCTGGTCCAGCGCAGCGCGACCGTTCTTTTCCGCAAGCCCGCGAAGGAGCTGGAATCCGAGGAAGAAGCTATTGGGGAAAGCCCCGAGGACCTGTGATGTGTCCCTACCTAGCTGATACACTATGGTAATGTCTGCCTGTGTTTTACGTGGTTCTTTGACCGTGTCGCCAGCAAGAAGCAGGTTAAACTTAACGTGGAGTCACCTCAACGTGGAGATAGTCCACACACCTCAGTGATGAACCAAGCTAGGCCGCGTCACGCTTGGCTTCTCTCTAATTTGTTTATAAACATGCCGCTAATTGAACACTACACTCGATCTCGCGCCTATGGACTATGCTGAGATCTCTGCTGTGAATAGACATGCCATAGAGCCATACGTGCGATCAATGAGCTGAGCGCGTTAACACCCGCATTGCGCGCGACTTTTGTGCGACCTGTATAAACGGCAGAGATGGGCCAGGCGTGAACCCTATCAGCCTCGCCATGCAGAACGACGCTGCCAAAACGCCGTAGGTTCACGTATAGCTGCTCAATCTCCCCAGCGAGGGTCTCATCTCTTCCATACATTATGGCCAAGCCCAGGCGAGGAAGAGCCTTCTCCCACCAGTCGTGGCCCTCCAGCATACCAGGCATTGAGTAAAGCTTGGCGGAATCGTCTACGTCGAGTACTTTGGCAACCAGGTTGTCAAGATCTCTGCTGCGAACATAATCCGACGTGGAATTGTTCCGTGCCTTGGCCAGCTTCGCCATAGGGGACAGCAGGACCACTGCATCCGGCTGAGGGGTCTCTGCCGCCAGAGTGGGGAACTCTCGCAATGGATTGGAGCGATGAATGAGTGCCGTCAGGACGTTCATGGCACCGAGGCCCGATCCCAGCATAAGTTTGGTAGTTGCCTGGTAATCGCTACCTATTGCTTCCCAGGCGGCGAATACCTGTGCAATGCCAGACTTCAGCGGAGCCGACCGGTAGTCCACATTGACCACAAAAATGCCTGGGTTGTCAAATCCTTTCTGCTGCAGATTTACCAGCAGGAGAGTCACAAATTCCAAATAAAAATACCCTGATGTAAAGCCGAAAGCATTGCCCGGCACGTAGAACAGTAGAATATCGTGGTTACGCCCCCGGGAGCGCGAGCGAACCCAATACCCGGAATACAAGTCTGTCTTCTCGTCTTCATAATATGCGTCCCCGAGATCCTCTGTACCGTATCGGAATCTGCGGTAATTGTAGAGCCACACCCAGAGTGGCTTCCCAAATATGCGCTTGCCTATGGACTCGCCGTTGAGGTTTGCGAGACACCAGCGCATCCCTGCCACCGCGCAAAACTCAAAGCTACCGGCGCGGCGCGTGAACGCATTGCGCTGGTCCCATGATAAGACGCAGTAGGTCCAAAATGCTTTGACTGGCAAGCGTATACCAAAATAAGGGACTGCACCTGCGAGCAGGAGAGCTAGAACGATAGGGCCCTCCTGCCAAAGGACTACGAAGCCACTGCCAACAATGAAAACAAGCGTGTCCAAAAGGCTCCAAGGCTCCATTACGGAAATTAGTACCGCTGCTTCCCGTAAAATATGGCTAAGTTTGTGGGTCACGGACCATTGTCGGCCGTTTTGGCACCATCAAGGCTTGTGTGGTGCATCACATGCGCACTAGGCCTCACTGTGGGTCATAGGGGAATGTACGCCGATCGGCGCAGCCATTGCCGACGATGAAATGGGTAAAAGCTTATGAGTACTAATTTAATGGATGAAATCAGGTCGAAGCATGCAATGGCGCCTTGGCACCGGAACCGATGAGCTTTTCAGCCACCGACAGGAAAATGTCCGCGTGCTTCTCTTCAAAAAGGAGGGTGGGGCGCAGACGCACCGATCTCTCAGCACAGGCACCAACGTTAACACCGGCGTTACGAGCATCAGCGATGAACTTGTCACGAGTTGGGCCATCCTCGAGGTCAAAGGCAATGAAAGTGCCCTGGTTCTTGCCACGCAGGCGTGAAATGCGGCCAGCCTTCGCCAGCTTGTCGAGGCGCGAGTACATGTACTTACCAACCTCAGCCGCCCGCTCAGGGAGTTTCTTTTCGGCGATCTCCTTGAAAATGGCATCAGCAATCACAACATGGGCGGGATCGCCACACCACGTGTTGAACTGGCGGTAAGGAAGCGCCGGGCGGAGCTCAGGGTTGCCGAAAAAGTAGCCAGCAGTCTGGGCTTTCTTCGAGAAAGTAACCATGTCAGGAGGTGATGATAGGCCCCAGTGCTCGTGCGCCCACATCTTACCAGTGGCGCCGAGACCAGTTTGAACTTCGTCAACAATAAGGAGCACGCCGTGCTTCTTCGTGATGTCGCGGACGGCCTGGAAGAATGCAGGCGTGGCGTGATTGTCGCCACCCTCGCTCTGAATCGGCTCAACAATCACGGCCGCAACGGGCGTCTTCCAGGTGGTCAGGATGCGCTCAAACTCGGCGAGGCTGCGAGCTTCTTCCTCAGCGTTAGCCTCAACGTTCTCTTCGAGAGGGTACTTCAGCTGAGGGAACGGTGCCTTTGGCCAGTCAAACTGAGGAATGTCCAGCTTGTGAATTGGCTTCGAGCGCGTTGTTGACAGCGCACCCAAAGTGCGTCCGTGAAAGGACGACGCAAACGACAGGATCGAACGGGGAGTCGCTCCGGGAGCATGATTCTCCATGGCCGAGCTCAGCTCCTCGGGTGTGAACGGGACGTCCGCACCGCCACGAGCTTTGGTTGCCTGGTAAATGAATGCAGCCTTGAACGCCAACTCATTGGCGTCACTGCCACTAAGCGCCGTCCATACCTGGTCAAGGCCCTTGGGCGCGTATTTGGTGAGGCCTGCAACCTGCTTCTCGTAATCCTTGGACGGGAAGTTGCCGGTGGCAGGGCGATTCACAAGCGCCGAAACCATCTCTTTCGACTCAGCGGCAGACACAAGCGCCGGGTGGTTGTATCCCAGGGGAATCGACGCAATCTGAGCGTAAACATCAAGCATCTTGTTGCCGTCAACGTCGACAATGTAGTTACCAACAGACTTGTCATAGTCGCACATGAAGTATGCAGCGGCGGTGTCGAAATGGCGCTTGAGGCCCGCGAGGTGGTTCTTGCTCTCGGGGCCTGGCACCTGCGTCTTCATGGACGGCGACGTGGGCTCCTGCGGAAACGCAGTCTCAGCCAGCGACGCGTACGCGCGGCCGAGTGCCAGCACGTTCCGGCGTACAGCCAGGCGACTCGAAGCACGGATCATTGAGGGTGATGCGTGAGGTACAAGAGCGCACTGACCTGCAGATCCCCGCATTAAATAGGTAGCTGCGGCCCTTGGGCGCCTAATGCGAAGTGCTTGTGGGCTAGGGTTATTCAACGTCTTACCTCGTGTAGCGCACCAACCGCGGACGCCGCAGGTGCAACAGTAAGAGCGCCAATCTCACTTCGACAAGCAAAGCTGAAACGCAGTATGGTTTCCACAGCTATTACTGACTCTCTGATTGCATTCTAGCTCCATTGATCTTCGTACCCGTTGCAAGCGAAGCCCCTCGGGCGCCCGCCCTGACGATCCCAAGGCGTGGGGTGAAACATATGGCGGCTATCTAGCAGCGCCAGCGGCTAAATACCTCCCAGCCTAGTTACCCGACATGTGCAGCAAGTGTAAGCGAGCCGCCTGCGGGGGCCCGCGGTAATGCGCGCCGAAAGTGGGGGAAAAACTTCGCGGCTCTGGCGCGGCAAAACTAACACAGGCTGGCCAGCTCCGTCGAATATACACTTTACACTAATAAATACACGTATGCAATAGAAGTAGGTACTCTCAGCCTGAGATTTTCGTTTTCTTGAAGGTCTCTGCCGCGTCCGCAGGAGCATGCCCAACACGCTTGTTGGGCGACCCCGTGCCGGACCCACCGCTGCGCTGGCCGCGCGAAAGCACTTTCTCCATAAATGAAGCGACGAAATGCTTGATCTTCTTCTTCTTCTCGTCGTTCAAGTCAAAGTCGTCACCCACGCCCTTTTTGAGCTCCTTTTCGACAAGAAGCTGCACAATTTCCTTAGCGTACCTCTTGCACCTGTCGTGGCCCAGCTCTCCCTCATGCCTCCATACCAGCTTTGGCACATACTTTGCCAGCTGCTTTGTGAGGTTGCGCTGCGGAGTGGCTTCCTTTGTGACGTTCAGACCAGGAGTCTCCTCTTGCTGAGAATCGGTACTAGCCGGCGTTGGCGGCTCCACTGTGAGTGCAAGGGCTGCATCATTGATGATACGCTGAAGGGTATCAGCTTGCCGTGCTTTCTCTTCCTGTAGGCGCGTGTTTTCCTTCTCTCGCTGCCGCTCACGCTCACGCTCGCGCTGTCGCTCCCGCTCCAAATATTCGCGATCATACGGACGCTCCCAGGTGGTCTGGTCTAGCTCTGCGTTGTAGTAATAAATCTGGCCTTGAGTTGAGTAGCGCGCTTCCCAACCGCTCGGTAGCTTGAATTTTGATCTCTCCTGAATCTGCGGCCGCTCCTGTGCATCCAGCTGCACCTTGGCCTTGTCTGAGTCCAAAACCTCAGCTGACGTCGCATGCCCCGTGTTAATGACCTCACAGACTTCCTGCTTCTCGCGTTTGAGACGGGGAATGCGATAAGCCATCTGCAGCGAGCTCCATTCCTGCAGTAATTCCCGTGCCAACTCGCTAGACTCTTGCTCAAGATCACTGCTGTGAGCAATTTGTGAGACAACACCTTCAATCTTAGACGACGAAATCTTGTTTCTTGTAAGCTTGGGCCATTTCATCAAAATACGAAGCATTGCCGTAGTCGTAGCAGCCTCCTTTTGCCATTGATTGAGTAACGTCCCAAAAATTTCGTAGCCGTGCATTCGAAGGACTTCACCCTGAACAGAAGAGGATTCGGAGGTGAGCACTCGGTTGACTAGCTTATTCACCAGCCAGACGTCTCGGCTCTGCATGAGTGTTGTCATGATCTTGGAAACGTCATCACTATTCCCGATGGGCTTCTCAGGAAGGAGCCCGCCAGTCGTCTCATCGAGCTCTTTCTTCTTTAACTTTGATACTAGGGCCACCCATGCCTCCTCGTCCGCGGAGTCGAGCCCAAGAGCGTCATAAACTGCCTGAGGAATATGAAGTCCGGCGGTCTGCTTCTTGCCACCTAGGACACCAATACAGTTTGGCTCTCCGCAATAACATGGCTGAGGATCAGCCCCGTAACGGTCGACATTATAGTTGAAAGTAATTTCCTCGCCCGCGACAATATCGCGCTTTGCAAATATCCCCATACGTAATTTGGGGCCCACAATCCACTTGTCCACGAACCCATTGGGGTTACAGGAATGGTTGCAGAAGCGAGCGATTGAGCCCTTTTCAGTTGCATCGATGAACTCGTCTTTCTGAAGCATCATAAAGTAGAAGTGTCTAATGCCTTTGGTTTCGTAGGCGCGTCTCCGCTTCATGAAGCGGTTCTCGTCCACTACTTCACCCACATACTCCCAGATCAGATCACCCTCGGCGATTGGGGCCAGGGCGCGCACGCCAAAGCCCTTTTTGCCTGCGTCAAATACGTCAATCGAGGCGTAGCGCTTATCCTGAAATCGCCGATTGAGACACTTGTCATGCCCCAGATGGTCACCAATACATTCAATTGATGTATGCCTGTTGATACAGTCCGAGTCCTCACCACAGAGACTGTCCCCAGATCCGCTTCTAGAACAGTCGCATGTGAGGGTCTCAAGCTGGTGAGACGACCCTAGTGCCTTGGATGCAT
>JANIVI010000179.1:0-13035 GCA_030555755.1 Wickerhamiella kazuoi | reverse complement strand
CTGGGCGGCCTGGGCGGCCTTGAGACAGCGTTCGACTCATTAGATGCGTTCAGTGACATTTTGCTATGGATTCATGAGATAGACGTTTTGACGGTGTCTGCCGATAGGTTCACACAACATGTTAACACTCTTGAGGACCTGGAGGTCCGCAGGGAGCTCAGAGTCAAATCCAAGGCCAGACGTCATAGACGCCTGGAAACAAAAAATTACAGTATTGAGCAGCTTTCGTCTCTCGCTGCGCGTAACGAAATTTTCGGACATGTGTCACCGCGAGCTATGCGAAGCAGCATGTGGCGTGTTCGTCAAGCCGAGACTAAAAGAAAGTTTCTGTCCGAAGAGCGTCTTGCTACTTCTCAAATAGCCTTTGGCTGCAAGGAAAGGGTAGCAGAGCTCCTCGGCAAGATTCGCAAAGGTTTGCCAAAATGTGAAGAATTTTTGCACGATCCCATGGCCCTTTTGAAAGACTTCGAGTGGTGAAGTCTTGGCGTATTGATACCGACTTAGCAAGTGTGCTTGCGACAGTATAAGAAATCAACACAACATCAATCAGTGTTGATTGGGATGTGGGTCTTTGCAACTTTAGCACCTCCTCGTACTGTTTGATCGTCGTACAGGTAATCCCTCCTTGTGCACGACCGATGGCGGTGCCATAGGATCTTCTGTCTTTACATGCAGTATATATTACTAATGAGAATTAATATAAGAATACATATAATCCGGCCCATATCTAAATTCATTTATCGAATCCATAATACCCATCACTTTTGGAACCATATTGTTATCCCAGGTAACAGGCTCATCCTCAAAAGTGTTGACGTAATGGAAAGATCCCTAATAATGAAGCAGGCTGAGCTAGTAACATGGGAGGCCTTAGGACGACAATAATGGTCCAAGTGAATAGTGTCAGCATTAATGTGCAATGAATCTGAGGAGTGAGTGTAGGTGTGAGCCGCATTATTGTTACCCAATCAAAGACGGGGAGCTTCTCGTAGTGAGATTAGGTGTGTTGTATTAATAAGTGGGCCTCTAATGACAGGGAGAGGTATACAAGAATCCTGGGAGACGTTCCAAGAGTGTACTAGCTTGTACTGTTAGTATAGTTGTTAATAGAAGTCTGAGGAAATATAACTGAATATCAACCCTTTATGGAGTTGTCTTGATGTGTGTTAGTAAAGATGAGAGAGCTCCTTAATAGTATCATGGCTTACATGATATTCCAACAAGGTGAGTCTCAACAAACGGATCCACCCATTACGTCAACACTTCCAAGTGGCTTGCCTCTCATTGAGTGTTCCCTGTTATGTCAACACTCTGAATTACGACAACGCACTTGCTCATGGTCTGGTCGGCGCCAGCTGCGAAGTACCATACCCGGGCGTGCTGCGGCCGACAAAGAACGAGCGATCAAGACTGATACTGCCGCTGAAGAGGTTGTGGACATAAATGCGAATCAGTGGGGGTGTTTTTCAAGTATCATACGTGCTGACCCTCCATCGACCCACGAATTCTCTACCACGTCTCGAACCCGTCGACCGGACCATAACCACAGAATCGATGAGATTCACAATTGCGGTCCACATTAGGACCGCGAAGGCGCCCTTCAGAGCATTTTAAGCGGATCCACATCAATATATCGGCATCAATCTAAGAACTGAGCGGCGAAGCGGTCACTCGCCTGTCAAAGCATTATTTTGAGTGCGGCGTTTTCTATAGCCCCAGGAACATTCGCCTTTCTTGAGACATGTCTTTGATCGAGAGTCGGCGCATCGTTTGCTCTGTTCACAAATATGGTCGATGTGCTTGTTTATCACTTGCGAGCGTAACATGCAGCTTTGAGTGTACAGCTCATGCCCGCAGGAGTTTGTTTGGAGCACCTGCAAATACCTTTACTGTACATGCCCACATGAGGATGGCACGCCTGTGACCGACAGGTCATGTGGCAGAGGTTCAAGCAATTTCTTTTGCCGCAGTCAAGACAACGCACCTCCGTTCCCACAACAGTTGCATAACATGGCAGAAAGATGTGACGAGACCAAATTACTAAGGTCGGTTCGCACTCTTCGAGCCGCTCGCGTTGTCTGGGCACTCCTGCTATACCAAAATGGCATGCTAGCCAGCGGCTGTGACAGACCTTTGAGGGGGAGCAAATTTCAATATAACCGTTAATATGCGAACTGCCACGGAGAGTCGAGGCAAGCCAAAAGCATTACTGAAGGGCTGCGTGTTTCAGTGCTTGGTAGAGGTGGCGTGAAATATCAGGTCTTGTCGATTCTTCTCGCTCATCGAGCTTAGATGTTAAGGACAAGATCTGCGGGAGCGGAAATGCGGAGCGGAACAGCTTGGAAAGCTGTCTTGATTCATGGCTTAATGAGCCGTTGAATTTTCGCATATTGATGCCATATGCTGCATTAGCATTACCCTCATAGACTTGTGATCGCTTGTCCGAGTGCTATAACGGTGCCCAGCGTTCACTCGAAAGGTACTACGGGGCTGTAAAGCGTGCCAGGTGGTATTTTAGATTGGATGGTAAACAAAAGGGCTGCGTGTGACGGGAGTAACCGGTTTCACTACCGGCCTCCGGCCAACACTAAACATCCACATGGGCAAGGGTTCAGGCTAGATCCGGGCGCGGAAGTTGCAAGGCTGTACGGCTGTGGTTATAAACACCCAGCAAGGCCCCGCGCACTTTCTTCCTCACTCTCACTATGTCAGTTCATTCTAAATTCTCTCGCCCCTGTATTGAGTGCAAAAAGTACGCAAGCTCCAATAATCCGTTGTTCTCACTTCAATGCACTTGTGCAACTAGGCAATACCCAGTTCACCGCAGTTGCCTGAACAAGCGGCAGATGCATTCAATTCCATTCGTTTTGAAATGTAAAGGCTGTAATACGCGCTGGGGGTACTTCTTGTGGTGGCTCTATTCGCGTGAGCTGAGTCGTTTGGAAGATACTGGTCCTCTGCGCTCACTTGAGGCTCAAAGCCGTTCGCGACTTTACTTCGATCCTTCAACGGGGGATGGCAGGATAGCGGCGCGCCTGCAGCGGACGGACCACGTGACGGCCCGAGAGGCGCGTTCCCACGCTGGCGCACCCGCCGGCCAGCGTCTTGGCGGGGGCCGAGGCCCGTCCAGGGCGGGGCCAGGGCAAGGCGGCAGGCAGCGGCCCGCGCTGGGGCGGGGGTTGCCCAGGCATGCCCAGGCATGCCTGGGCAAGGCAGGGCAAGGCAGGGCCGCAGGGTTAGTCAGGCTGCAGCGGTACCGCTGGGCGAGACCGCAGGGTACACCGCCGGCACGGGTGTGTGTCTTTCTAAGGGCAGCCCTCAGTCTCTCTGCTGCACACCACCGTCGGCGCGCACGCGAAACTCTTCCGGGAGGGGCTCCCGGCTGCGCGATCCTTGCTGCCCGCGACCTCTGCCCCCCTTCCCGACGGCTCTTCGAGCGGGGACCTAGGCCGTTCCGAAACAAACCAAACCACCCTGGCCGCCCTCCCCCTACCGCCGATGGAGGAGTTTAGCGATGTCTGGCGCCGGCGCCAGGCTTGCGAGCGCTGCCGCAAACACAAGGTCCGCTGCGAGTACGTGAGCCCCGCCGACGAGTCCTGCATCCGCTGCCAGCGCTCGGGCGCCGAGTGCATTACCCGGGCCGCGCCTAAGCGCAAGGACGGCGCCGGCCCGCGACCCCACCCGGGCGCTCACGCCGCCGCCTACGTCGCGGGCTTTACGGGACCCTACCGCCGCGACGGACTCGACGGCTCGGCATCGACGTCAACGTCGCAAAATACCGGCTCGGGCGGCTCGCCGGGCTCAAAAATCGCCTCGATCAACGCCACGACAACGTCGGGCGGCTCGGCGGCAGCCGCCGCGACAACGTCTGCGCTTGGAGCGAATACAGGGTCCACAGCTACGGCCGGCGCGGCCGCCTCCAATGGTCCGGCGTCCACCACGGTCGCGCCGACCGCCACGCAAAACAACAACAACAACAACAGCAACAACTCAGGCGCTGCCGCAAGCCCGCGCAATTACTTTGGCCCGGAAAACAAGCTCTCGCCGCTGCGATCTGCCGTAGAGGACGGCGTTTATACGTGGCAGGAGGCGCGTGACTTTTACCTTGTATTCACGTCGGCATCGCCGCCATTGACGCCGCTGTTCTTCACCGAGTCGACGCTCGAGGAGGCCGACAAAAAGGCGCCCGTGTTCACCATCTGCGCAATCACGGCTGCCGCCTGCTCGCAGGCAAACGAGCGCGTGCGCGAGCGCGTGGCCATCGTAGAGCCCTTTTTCTCGACGGGCTTTGCCGGCTCGTCGCCGACCTCAATCGACTCGCTCGTCGGCCTCCAGGTGCTGTGCGTGTACTGCATGCCCTATTTTGAGCGCGGCCTCTCACGCTTGTACATTATGCATGCAGCAATGGTCTCGCTATGCCAAAAGTTCGGGCTCACGGTCGGCCTGCTTGGCCCGTCGCAGCAGCAGACCCAGAATGCCCGCGTCAAGGAGGACTTGGAGCTCTGTCGGCAGTATGTCGCATCCTGCCTAGTCGGCTATGCGCTCAACAACCATTTTGTACCACTCCAGGACGTGCTCGAGTCGCTGCTCCCGCTCGTCAACCCCTACACCATGGAGGGCGAAGGCGACGGGCATACCGAGTTCTTGACGACCGTGTACCAAATCTATCGGATGAACTACGATGCGCTCAAGGCTACAACGTGCTTTGAAGATGCTCTCTCACAGTGCCGCAACGCGCTCCAG
This sequence comes from Wickerhamiella kazuoi, assembly GCA_030555755.1. Lineage (NCBI taxonomy): Eukaryota > Fungi > Ascomycota > Dipodascomycetes > Dipodascales > Trichomonascaceae > Wickerhamiella > Wickerhamiella kazuoi. The sequence goes on along the minus strand of JANIVI010000179.1, from coordinate 8,292 downwards.
CAGTTCCACTTGGCGGAGAACATTCTGCAGTCGCTGCCGCCCGCGTACGCGCAGGTTGCCGAGCTCAAAATGCTGCGCATGACGTTCCTGTGGATTGTGCATCGGCTGACCGTCGACGACAAGGGCCCGCTGAACGAGCTCATGGCACAGGCCGTTGTGATCTGTCGCAAGTTCACCGAGTTTTTCAACAAGATCTCGACGTGGCCGCCGAACCCGCTTGTGCCTGCATTCGGGTTTTATTGCAATGAGGACGCGCTCATCTCGCTGTGGCTTCTGCGGTATCTGTGCTTTGCTGTTGGCCTCGATGTCGACATCCCTGTTTTCGACGCGGTCATGACCTTCCGGCACCGCTGGCAGGACATGGTTTACACAAACTACTCGGCGCGCCAGGCGTTCGGCAACATGCTGGCGGTCTCGGATCTTGCCTCGTACCAGATCGGCGAGCTCGACGCAGACAACCTCGTGTCAGGGCCTGGCTCGATTGAGAACTGGGGTATCTACAAGACGGGCCACGACGGGCGCATCATCGGCCACTTGCCCATGACGCGCTCCGAGCTTGTCTCCCTGCTCAAGGGCGATGAGCCGCTGGGCGAGCTCGATAACTCCATGTCCGACAACAGCCAACACAACCTCGCACAGGTGCTGCGGCGCATGATGAACCGGCTTGTGTACAACAGCCTGTGAGGCCGGTGCGGGACCACCTGTATTATTATTGGGCGTGCCCCTGCCTTTACGAGCCAGCCAGCGCACATACATGGCTGGGCTCGGCGGCTCCGCGCCTCACGCATTTTCCCCCCACACCGCGCGTGCCTGGCCCCGCGTCCGCACGCGCTACTAGCATTTATCTTTTTGGGCGCGCTCGTTACACGTTTTGTCCGACCCTGGTGGCCGGCGCGCCACTCTTTAGCACTTGACACCTTCCTGCCGCGTGACGGCCGGGCTGTGTTTGTATCTAATTTTATCCTTGTGGGCGCGCCTGCCCAAGAATGACTGACGGCGCCGTGATTGCTGCCAGGTGATCCGCACAAGTCCACAGAGCTGGCTGCGGTGGCCCCGCGGGAGCCCGCGGGCCGCTTTAGACGGCCCCACATTAACCCGGTCTTTAGTTTAGACGGTGGCGCAGGCGCGCGAACGCGCGGCATCGGCGATCGGGACCCCAACTTCACTGCAGAAAAGACAAGAAATGGCTACTCGACGCATGTGGCCTGGTCGCGGTGCGGCACGTGCGGTGCATTGTGGTGCCTGCGTGGAGGCGGAGCATGCATCAGGGCAAGGCGCACCGCGCTCCAACCTCAGGCTCGTGTCCTAAGCGGCCGGGGCCGAGCGGAGCAACGGCCGTTGGTTTCTATCTGGTTGTAGTTGTCCAAGTACCTGCTGGCCGCTCGCTGATCGGCTATTCCCGGCATGCCTCTTCCGCTGTGGCACGATAGCATGTGAAATCGGGCCACGCGTCTTGGCCACGCACAAGGGCATGGGGACACAGCAGTGGGATCGCCAGCTGCGAGAGGGAGTCAGTCGCCATGCGGTGCGGCGGGCAGGCTCGGGAGGGCCGTGGCCCGCGCCCGGCAGCTGGGCCAGGGGCTGCGCCCCGGGCTGATAGCGCGAGGCCCGCCCACTCCCGCTGCGAGCTGTGGGCCCGTAGGAGCGCACATGCGCGCATCGCTCGCGTGCGTCGCGAGCGGGTGCTGCCCGTGATCGAGGCGCAGGGCTGATCTGGTGATCTCGCGATCGGCCGCGGTCGCAGGTGCCTGAGCCACAGCCCCCGCTGCAGGAGGCGCGCCGCGACGTGGCGCCTGACAAACGGGAAAAGCGCCGCCGGCCGGCGGCGGCGGCGCGCTGGGCGCAATTCGGCCGCGGCATTCCCCGGGTATTTCGAAATTTGACAACGCCTCGTCTACTTGCTTCTCCACGGCCTCTGGTCCCCCCCGCAGAGCCTCGGAGCTGTCCTCGCAGCAAACTTCGCGCGGGGATCTGCGTGCGGCGAGCACGAGGGATTTGGCCAGCTTACCGCTTGCACGCGCAGCTGCGACGCTGGCGGGAGCAGCGCGCCGTCCAACGTGGCGGGGAGGGGCAGCGCTAACGGCTTTGGGGGGCGGCGCACCCCAGAGCCTCGGCGGCCTGCGGCTGTGAAATTTCGCCGCGCGGATGCGGCAGCCGCCATTGGTCGGGCGCCGGCGCCGTCTGGGGCGCGCCCGCAGCGCGCGCGGCCGCGCTGCGAGGCTGGGGGCGCGAGCGCTGCACGCTGCGCATCAGCCTCGTCGGCCACACGCATTTCTGCACGGCCGGCGAGGCACGTCTGCACGGGGGCGAGGGCAGCCCAGACTGGCCAGGGCACGGGCTCGTGTGCGCCTTGGGAGGTGTGTGTACCTTTGGGACCGCCAGCAGCCCAGCGCGACGCAGCCAAGCCGCCCAGCGGTCCCAGCAGCAGCGGTCCCAGCAGCGTTCCCAGCGGCTCCAAGCGCTTCCCCGCAGCGGGCCGCGGCGGCCAATGTGCTTTCGCGAGGAAAGCCCGACGGCCCCGCGATACGAGCGAATGCAGCCTCGCGCGGAATTCCAGCCGCCCATGCACACTGCCCGCCGTGCCCACGACCTGCAGCTGCCGGTGACCGCAGATTGAGCCTTGCAGCAGCCTCCGCGCACCTTCCAGCGCGAACGGGCCTTAGTCACCGGGCCGGGGACACCCAAAACGGGAGCCGATCGGCGGCGGGCGAGACTACATATATTATCAACTCGCGCGACAAGCCGTGACTGCTGGATCGGACCCGCCGCTGCGTGCACCTCCTGCCTCCCTCTCGCCGCGCGCAGTCTTTGCCTCCCCCGCCCCCACACGCGCACCCGCCGGCCATGGATCTCTACGCCGGCCGGTCCGAGCTGGACGAGCTCCTCGACCTTGACCCAGATAAAAGCGGCCAAGACCCGCGCGCGTTTGGCGCGCCGCACACTGCCGCGTCCGCAGGCGCCCTCAATGGCCACGCCGACGTACAGGCCGGCGACTATTACATCGACTACGGCGACGCGTTCGGCAACGGCTTTGCCAACGCCACGGGGACGCCCTCCGGCGGCCCTGCTGGCGCCAAAGACTCGCCTGCCGACGGCTTAAACGGCACGTCTGGCGGCGGCTATGCAGGCCTGGGCACGCCGACGTTCGCCGTGCCCGAAATCACCGTCGGCGCTGCCGACGCCGGGCCGATTCCGGCCATCACCGTCGACGGCGCGGGCGCCGCCGGCGCGGACCCGCGTGCGGGCCCGCACGCGGCCGCGCACACGCACGCGCGCACTGGCTCGCGCGCGCACGCGCTCGCGGTGTCGCCTGCGCACTCGGACCTGCTAGGCGGCGACGCCCGCGACGGCCTCGACGCGCTGTCGCCGTTTATCGACTCGACGACGCCGCTCGGCACGCCCGTGCCCTACGACGACTTTTACGCAGTGTCGCCGCTTGCGCTGCAGGCACACGCCGCGGCCGAGGGCGGCCCCGGCGCGGCCGACGAGCTCGCGCAGCTCTCGGCGCTCGACGCGCTGATGGGCGAGGTCGCCGGCCCGGGGCAGCCGCTGTTTCCGGCCGTCGGCGCCGACGACACGTGGGGCGACGTCGCCCAGCCCGGCTGGAACTCCGCAGACACCTCGGCCGGCCTCGACGTCCCACACTACAAGCAGCGCGCGTACTCGGACTCGTACTCGTACGACGAGGGCGACGGCGCGTTTGATCTCGGCAACGGGTTTGACGGCCTCAACGGCCTCAACGCCGCGCACGTGCGCGCGCAGGCGCAAGCACAGGCCCAGGCACAAGCACAAGCCCAGGCCCAGGCCCAGGCTCAAGCCCAGGCCCGAGCGCAGGCCCAGGCGCAGGCCCAGGCGCAGGCGGCCCGGCAGTTTGGCCGTCCGCAGGTCGGGCGGCCCGGCTCGAGCGGCGCCGCCGGCCTAGTCGACTCGCCCGCCGACGCCTATTCGGACGCGTACTCCCCCGCGCCCGACATGCTGCGTGTGCCCGGCGCGGGCGACTTTGACGCGCCGCTGTCGCCGAGCTCGTCGCACACGAACCTGTCGGTGCTGTCCGGCGCGGCGTCGCCCGCCGGCTCGCCCTATGCACTGTCACCACGCTCCCCGGGCGCGCACTCGCCGGGCGCGCACTCGCACGGCGGGCCGTCGCCGGCGCCGCTGTCGCCGGCGGTGTCGGCGCATTCGTACGCGGCCGCGTTCTCGCCCGGCTCAGGGCACTCGCCAATGTACCTGTCGCCGCACGGCGACGGCGGCGATGGGCTACCGGGGCCGCAGCACCGGCGCACGCGGTCCAACACGTACGAGTTCGATAGCGACGGGCACATTCGCGTCGCCTCGCCGTCGAGCGGCGCGCCGGGGTTGTCGGCGCACAAGCGGCGCTCGCAGCGGCACCCGCCGGTGTTTGCCTGCACGCTGTGCGACAAGAAGTTCACGCGCGCCTACAACCTGCGCTCCCACATGCGCACGCACACCGACGAGCGCCCGTTCGTGTGCTCGGTGTGCGGCAAGGCGTTTGCGCGGCAGCACGACCGGCGGCGCCACGAGGAGCTGCACACGGGCGACAAGAGGTTTATCTGCGAGGGTGTGCTTGTGTCGGGCATCGCGTGGGGCTGCGGGCGGCGCTTTGCCCGCGCCGACGCGCTGAGCCGGCACTTCCGCACCGAGACCGGCAAGGACTGTATCCGCCCGCTGGTCCTGGACGTCAGGGCCAAACGCGGCACCGCCGTCGGCGTGTCCGAAGGCATTGTGTACGCGGACGACGTTGACAACGAGCCGCAGCTGATCCTCGTCGAGGAGGAGGACGGCAACTCAAGCCGCAAGGCAGTAATTCTGAGCGCGCTCGCCGAGCAGCTCCCGCAGGTCTCGTGAGCCCGGCCCCAGGCCGGGACGTTCCTTATTTATATTTGTATATGTACAGCAGAAATGAGCGACAGCTTCGCGCCGCTGCCTCCTCGCGCGGAGGCTCGCGCGGGCCTCAGGCCACGCGGAAGTCGCCGCAGAGGTGCGCGACGCCGGGAGCGTACATTTTGATTTTCTCCACGTGCAGCGCGGGTCCGAAGGCGGCCGCTGTTTCTGCGGTCCATTGCTCGATCTCGGCGGTCCGCACGTTTTCGTGCACGTGCACGACGGTTTCCGGTGCGGCCAGCGCGCGGGCCACGGGCCACGCAGCACGCGCGTCGGGCAGCAGCCCCATGTTTATGTGGCTGACCGGCCCGAGCGGTCCAGCGGGGTCGGTCGCAGTATTTTCGTTCTCGGCGATCTCGGCCGCGCGCGCCGGCGCGCGCTGGTTGTCCTCGAGGAAAACGACGAGCCCGCGCCGTGCGTCCCCGACCGGCTCACCCGCTCGCACAACGCGCACGGGCCACCCGTTGGCGTGCGCGCCGCGCACGAGGCCCTCGACGCTCCACGGGTTGATTTCCCAGCACAGCACGCGCCGCGGGGCGTTCGCCATGTAGCTGAAGCTGAAGTAGCCGATGCCAGAGTACAGATCGACCACCGTCGTGTCCTTGATAGCATTCTGCGCCGCAAATGTATCGCGCACGCGCTTCTTCTCCGTGACATTGCCCCGGCTGAACATTGTGTAGAGCGGTGCCCACACCTGGGCAATGCCGTTCTGGCGCGCAGAGCACCAGAACGCCGCTGCAAGGTCCGCCGCCGTGGGCTCTGTTTCCACAAAGGCGCCAAAGTCGCCGACAACCGCCTCGATCTGCGGCCGCCGCACGCGGTCCGTTTGGATCACTGCGTTAACCGCGACGTGCGTGCACGCGTGCTCGGCCGCGAGCGCCGCCGCCTCGGCCGCCGAGACCTGCGTTCCCGTCGCGAGCAGCAGCAGCGGCGGGTACACGGCGAAGTTGAACCTGCGGGCAGGCGGCCGCGCGGTGCCGTTCTGCGATTTGTTCTTGCAGGCCGCGCAGCCGCCGCACACCTCGGTTCCGGGCGGCAGGTCGACGGCGGGGTCGCCGTCGAAGAAAACGTCGAGCGGCCCCTCGGCGCCGGCGAGCACAGTGCCGCCTGCGGCCCCGCGCGCTGCGCCCACATTCTCAGCGCCCGCCTCGCCGTCCGGCTTGGCGGCGGCTGCTGCGGGGCCGGTGCCCTCAGCGCCGGTGCTCTCAGCGCGCGAGCCCAAGGGCTCCGCCGGCCCCGCCGGCGACCCCAGCGCTCTTGACTGGCCCTTCACAAACCGCGCGCGCACGCCCGCCGCCTCGAGTTGCAGCTTGAGCGCGCGGGCCTGCCGCGGCGCGACCCGAACATGCATCGGCAGAGGCCGGGTCCTCCCACCCTGCCCTGCATGGGGCAGGTCCCATCCCCCCAGGTTCCCCCCCACCAGGGTTCTGCCCGCAGAGGCCCAAAGTGGTCCTGGCGGGTCTCGGCTAACTCCCAGCCCAGTTTAGGAGCATAGGAGCCAGCTGGGGGACTCGCTCCCCCATCCCACCTGCCCTTCACTCTCAGCCGCACGCACCGCGCCCGCCGCTTGTTCCACGCAATCGGCCCCTCCCGCGCAGCACAACTCCCCCCGCAGCACTTCTCGTGCGGCGACCTTTGCGTTCGCGCCCTTTCTCGTAGCGGCGAGCTCCTCCCTCTCGCCCTGCCTGCCCTGCCCCACTGCGCCCCGTGACCCCAAGTTATGACCGAGCCCAAGGGCACCGTTGTCCAGTGGCTGCGCCGCCTCGTGCGCCGCGGCAGCATTGAGTCGCGCGGCGAGTTCCGCGGCGAGTTCCGCGGCGAGCCGCGCGGCGACGAAGCCGACCCTGAGGCCCACAACATTGCCGCCAAGGCTTCGCACGACAGCACCGCGTCGGCCAATGGCTCCGGTGCCGGCACGCGCCGTGGCCCCGCCCGCGGCCCCGCTTCACACGCTGCGACCTCCCGCGCGGACGTTTATGGTGCGGAGCCCGCCGCGGCGCCCCGCAACGCTGGGCCAGCGGTCCCGACCGCGGCCGCCGCACCGCGCGTCCGCATGGACGCGCAGACGCGGCGTGAGGCCGCGCGCGACGAGCCGCAGGGTTCGGCAGCAACGCACAGCAACTCTGGCGCCACGGCAGCGGGTGCCACGGGCGGCGCCGCCGTGGGCCCAAGCGCCGCCGCCTCACGCGCGCGCGCAACGACCCCGGGCAGCCCGCCGCGTAGCGTCGCAGCCAGTGATGCCTCAGCGCCGAGCAACCACTCAGGCGCGCCTACAGAGGGCGACCTCGGCCTCCTGGTGCCGCCGACTGTGTCCCAGATGCACAGCGGCGACAAGCCACCGGGCCGCAGCGCGCACAGCAAGCACCTCAACGACAACGCGAGCGTCATGACCATCGCATCGTCGACCAAGCGCCGCCGGCAGTCGTTCGAAACGAACATCTCGACGCATGCTCTGCCCGCCGAGAGCCTGTTCAGCTGGCACGACTCGGCCGACGCGCAGAGCCAGTTGAGCCGCGAGCTCGTAACGCCGGGCGGCCACGCGTAACTTCGGCCGTCATCGCGCGCACTCCCTGGGCCACTCGGCTCGCTATTTATTGCGCGACGCGGTTCCGTGTACTGTTTATAGCTACTTTTACTCTACAAGCCTCGGTCAGGCAACCGTCCTTCTACAAGCCTCTGTTAGACACCCGTCGCAGCGACATCGCTGCAAAAATGCGTTTCGACGGTAGATTCAGATCGGCGCCGCGCAGATCCTGACGAGAGAATAATACAGCCGTTATAGTACAAGAGTCTACGTACAAGGTGGCCTACTAAAGCCGAGCGCCGGGCCAGCGTCTAAAACGAAAGAACGGGTCGGGGCGGAAGAGGGGCCCGGTGACCGGCGCCGTAGGCCACGGGGTGGCCGAGCCCAGCCGGACTCCGGGCGGGTGCAAGGAGGGGTGAGGAAGAAAAAGCGCACGACGCTAAAGCGCCTCAGTTCTCGGGCTTGGCGTCGTAGTTGCCGCCAGACAGTGCAAGCTTGTCCGCACCAGCGTCGCCGCCGTGGGCCGGACGCTGGTAGTACTGGCCCGCGGCCTCGCCATACCGGTAGTTCTCGTTGGCGTTGTTCGAATAATAATACGGCTGGCCACCCTGGCCGCCGGCACCACCACGCTGCTGCTGTTGCTGCTGCTGCTGCTGTTGCTGTTGCTGCTGCTGCTGTTGCTGCTGGTAGTAAGACTGGCCATCGTCGGCGCGCGCACCCTCCTCGAGCTCGTTCTTGCCGTGCGAGGCCGAGCTGGCATGCTGGTGGCCGCCCGGCGCCGCGCCGGAGCGGTCGCCGCCGGGGCCTGCTTAATAGGCCGAACAAGATGTCCGTGCTGAGCGAGCGCTCGTGAGCTTCGTCGATGA
>JANIVI010000178.1:0-13044 GCA_030555755.1 Wickerhamiella kazuoi | reverse complement strand
GACACCGCGCCCCTCCTCCGCCCCGCGCCGCTGCGCGCCCCCCCCCCCCTTCCCCGCCGCCCTCCCGCCCCCCCCGGGCCCCCGCCGGCCGCCGGCCGGCGCCCGCCGAGCACCGAACAAGCCGGGGCGCAGGCAGCGCGCGCCTTTTGCCAAGAGCATTGCAATTGGACCCGTTGGGCCCGTATCCCGCGGCCGGGCATTTTTTGGCGGCTTGGTGCCCGCGTCCCTCTTTGCAGACCCGCAGCTACGAAACTCCCGCCTCGCCGCCTACCCCAGGTCGCCCGCCCAAAGGCCCCTCGCCCCAGGCCGTGGATCATCGGCACCACCTCGACGGGGCTGACTCACTGAAACTTTCAAGGCACCACCACCACCATGGCAGACCGGACGCTGCAGCTGATCCAGCGCAACCTCCAGGAGGTCCTGAACCCGCAGATCATCGAGGAGATCGTGCGCCGCGGTGACTCGCCGCGCATCTACTGGGGCACCGCGCCCACGGGCAAGCCGCACGCCGGCTACCTCGTGGCCATGTCCAAGCTCGCCGACTACCTGGCCGCCGGCTGCACCGTGGTCGTGCTGCTCGCCGACCTGCACGCGTTCCTCGACAACATGAAGGCACCGATCGAGGTGCTCGAGTTCCGCGTCCGCTACTACGAGAAAGTCGTCAAGGCGATGCTGCGCACGATCGGCGTGCCCATCGACAAGCTCGAGTTCATCGTCGGCAAGTCGTACCAGCTGACGCCCGAGTACACAATGGACCTGTTCAAGATCTCAAACGTCACGTCGCAGAACGACTCGAAACGCGCGGGCGCCGAGGTCGTCAAGCAGACCGACAACCCGGCGCTGTCCGGCCTCATCTACCCGCTCATGCAGGCGCTCGACGAGGAGTACCTCAAGGTCGACATCCAGTTCGGCGGCATCGACCAGCGCAAGATCTTCGTGCTCGCCGAGGAGCAGCTGCCCAAGCTCGGATACAAGAAGCGCGCGCACCTCATGAACCCGATGGTGCCCGGCCTGACCGCTGGCGGCAAGATGTCCGCGTCCGACCCCAACTCCAAGATCGACCTGCTCGACGACCCAGCCACGGTCAAGAAGAAGATCGCCAAGGCCGTCGCCGCGCCCGGCGTTGTCGAGGGCAACGGCCTGCTCGGCTTTGTCGAGTACGTCGTTTTCCCCATCGCCGACATCCGCGACGGCGAGGCGCGCTTCCACATTGCTCGCGACGAGAAGTGGGGCGGCCCCATCACCTACACCAACATCAACGACGTGCGCGCCGACTACGCCGCCGAGAAGCTCAGCCCCGCTGACCTCAAGATCGGCCTGGTGGACGCGATCAACTCGATCCTCGCGCCGATCCGCGAAACCCTGCTCAACGACCCCGAGTTCGCCGAAGTCGAGGCCAAGGCGTACCCGCCGCCCGAGGAGAAGGAGAAGAAGGTCAAGAAGAAGAAGGACAAGGGCTCGCGCTACCCCGGTGGCGCCCCCGGCGCCGCGCCCGAGGGCACGCCGGGCGACAAGCCCGCCGACACGTCGAACCCGGCCCCGCCAGTCGACGAGGTGTCGGCCCAGACCGCCAACCTCAGCGTGCAGTGAGTGAACCACCACCGCCCGCCCGCACAGTGCAGACATAATCGTGTACGCTATTTGTCACAGTATAAATTAAATAACACGCGCCGCGCGCGCCGCGCGCGCCTCGCGCGCCTCGCGCCACTGTGCCAGGGGCTGCGCTCGGCGCGCCTCTCTCACAGCGTATCCCACCCACCATAGTCGACGTTCTGGTCGAGCTTGCGCGCTGTGAAGCTGGTCAGCCCGTGCTCAAGCCAGATGCTACGCGTCAGCGCGTCGTAGCGATTCTGCTGCAGGTAGTGCGGCCGCGAGCGCCGCATGCTCTCGTCGGGCTCGCCGTGCATGTCGAGGTACGGCGCCTTGGCAAACGTGCCCCGCGAATCGTCGGTCAAAAACAGCATCGAGTTGCGCTTAGGTGTGATGTAGATGCCGTACTGCGTGGCACACTCGGCCATATGCCGAGTGCAAGGACCGCGCTCGTTGTTCTTGAGCACGGCGTGCTGGAGCGCCAGCATCTCGCCGCAGAATAGGCAAATCGCGGGGTCGCCGGGCACGCGTGCGCGGCTGCTGCGGCCGAGCTCGAAGAACTCGTCAAGCCGCGTCGGCAGCCGGATGAGCCGGAACACACCGGGGTACTCAAGCGGCGCAAATGCCCTCAGTTCGAGCTGGAGGGCCAGGCCGCCGGCAAGCGTGTTGGAGTCGGAGATCTCGCGAATCATGCTGTCTATTGATGGCAACCCGAGGTACAACGCTAGCCGCTCGTGCTCCGGTTTCGCCATCATGAAAGCAAAGTTGTCGGCATCATAGTCACCACATATCGCGTATGTCACGAGCGCCGCCTTACGCAGGAATGTCGTGACCTGTCTCAAGAGCATGCTGTAGACAACCCTTGGATCCTGGTGCGGAATGAAAACCTGCAGATGCGTCAAAATGTCGTCAGTTGGCTCTCCCGAGCGCGGTATCCAAGACAAATCCGCCGTGAAAGCCTGGCCCTTCAGCAGGAACTGAACAACGCTCTCCGCAAACGCCATGCGCAGCGCTGTGAACGGGCTCGCTCCCAAGCCGGGCCCCAAATAGAACAGCATCTCAACGAGCTGATTCAGTGGATCAAGCGCACCCTCAGCCTCCCCGCTCAACGCGCGCCGGCCCAGATGAGCCATATGCTCCGGCGACGAGCGGCGAATTCCAGCAACTATGCCAGTGACAGTCCGCAAATACTGGGTAGCCACGCGGAGCAGCTTGACCTGCTTAATGTTTAGCTGATCAACGATAATGCCACCGCCCATCTGTTCATGCTTCACGCCGCGTAGCGAGATCTCTGTGGTCGAGATTGTGCGAGCATATGCTTTGAAAACATTGCTGACGGCCGCGAGCTCGTCGGACGACTTTCCAAAGCTCTCATCCACTTGCTGCATCTGTCGAAGCAGCGCACGTGCCGCATCACTGTCTCGCTCATTGCGGAACGTCAGCGTAGTCTGCACGCCAGTGAACTTGGGCAACACGTTCTCGAAGCCACGCTCGACCAGGGCTTCAAGCTCAACGTCTGCCTCCTGGGATGGGGCCAGCAGCTTGTCTAGCTCATCACGCGGTGCTGCCGGGGCAGCATACAGCTCCTCGGCACTCAGCTTGTTACGTTTCCACATGACCGGCATGAACCCATTGTTGAGGCCACGGCAAAGCGGGCACAGATACTCGCCTTTGTTGGCGAGCTCGGGATTGAAACGCGTCAGCTGATGGGACCGCGATGATTGATGCTTGATAAATTCCTCGTAACACGAGAAGTGAATGCCGTGGCCACATGTCAAGAACACAGGCGTCACCTCAGTATTATTCAAAGGAAAAGCGCGACGATCTTTGTCGAGTTTTTTCCTCTCCCAGAGATCAGACCACGCCTGTGTTCCGGGAATATTACCAGGATCGCTCGGGATTTCGACATCTAATGAAGAAGACACATCCCCATAGCCCTCAGCTAGCCAGTCCTCTGGCGTAGATTCGTCCACGTGTCTTTCGATTCTAGCGGGACTGCAGTAAGTCATGAGACCAAAAATCGAGTTCTCGTCGTCGGGAAGATGGCAGAGGACGCACTGGTGCTTAGGGAAAGACCAACCCGCCTCTTCCTCTTCCCCATCGTCCAGATGATCATCGTGAGTCAGATCATCATCAAGACCACTAGCATCGTCCACTTGCGAAATGTTTTTCGCAAACGCCTCCTGCTGCATTTTGAGTTCTTCCAAGATTTTAGCTTGCATCTCTTTGCCGCGGCGCTTCTTCTTATCAGACTCGCGCTCTGTCATATCCGCGTCGACCTCCTGAGCGGAGGCGACGGCAGCGACATGTTCGGGCGAACGCTCGTGAAGAAGCTGCAGCAGCCTCTTAACACGTGCGTGTAACGAGTTGAGCTCACGATCTGCAAGGATGGCATGCAAGTTAGCAATCATTGATCCGCCTCGGCCATCATCCGCAACGATCCATGCCGCTAAGCTGGTATACACGTCCTTGTCGCTAGTTGACAGCGAAGTGTCACGCGTGAGGTCGTCCTGTGCAGCTCGCAAGAGCAGGTGAAGTGCCTTGGCAAGAACGGTCTCGGCGTGAACCTGGTTTTTGGCACCACTCTCGCGTAGCATCGAGCTGAAAAGGTCGGTGGTAAAGCGGGCGAATGCCACAGAGCGCGTGAACGCTCCCAGATCAGACCAAGGCTTCGGGTTCGTCTCCATCGGCGGCAAGTGCACTGCATCTTCTATACGAGTGCCAGTCGTCTTGGCGTGGTATCGCGCACTGACCTGCTCCGCCTCTTCGATCCGTGCGGAGTTGAAGTGCGTGTAGTGACTGTCAAAGTGTACGCGGAGCTCTTCCTTGAGCGAATAAATGCCCACATCCCGGATTCCCTTCGGAGGTGTGAACGTCGTGCTATCCTGCAGAACAGTCTCGAAAAAGTCGTCGTTGGCCATAGAGTCAAGAACGTTTTGGCTGATCTCACTGAACGACATGTCCCGGAAGCTCAGGCACTGAATGATCTCGCGCTTGTACAAGGCCCATTTGAGGTCGTGCTCACCGTACGACTGGAGGTAAACTCTGTCAACAAGAAGGTAGGTGAGCATATGCAAGAACTCCTCGAGCATGTAGAATCTCTGGCTCTCATCAAAGAGCGTACTCTCCTGCCAGTTTCGCACAGACCACCTTTCCAAGAGCTGTAGCATAATCATGTTCGTATCCATAACGACCAACGCTGTCTGAGCCATGTAAACATCCTTCATGAAAACGTACTCGCGCAGGGTTGTCTCACGGTAATGCAAGAGCTGACTGCGCAGCGAGTACCCATTCCGAACCCAGAGTCCGATGTGAATCTGCGATAGTGTAGCCATGGCCTGCAAGGGTGCCTCAAACAGCAAACCATAGATGAACTCGCGCTCGAGCGCAGTTTCCGGAGGCTCATCAAAGCTGATGCCGTCGACCCGGCCACGGAATAGTAGCTGTCGGAAAGTAGCGACATCTGGAACCTTCGCGCTTTGCAGCAAACTGGCCAGATAAACGTGTACAGGATGGTGCAAGCTAACCAGGTTGTCAGCAACAGAGTAACCATTGATCAAGCGCTTAATCTCGACCCCACCGAAGAAACTAGTAGCCTCGACAGCTTGCAGACGACCCGCTAAGCGTACATGGTACTCACGAGAAAGCAAAAGCAGCGTTTTTGCAACCTCTGCAACGCTGGCCGCAATCTGTGTGAACTCGAAGTCTTGCAATCCAAATGCAACCGCATCAGATACTTGTAGAATTATCGGAAGAGTGGTGAATAAGTAGATCCACGCATTGTTTTCGAACTCAATGTGCTTCTGCACCTGTCTTTTCATGGGTACAATACCCTGGAAGAGGGACAGAAAGTCCGCAAACATGAGGAGACGGCGTGGCTGGCCCACAACATTGATCTTGTCGGTGTTGCGGCTGACAAGATAAATGGCGTCATGGAACATCTGGCCAAAACGGCGGTTGTCAAGCACACTAAAGTTAAGCTCGGCACCCGTGGATATGTCACTAGGGCCACCCACGTGCTGGCTGCTGAATATAGTGTACATCGCAGCCACGAACCGCGCGTAGAATGGACTGGACATGTGCTCTGTGGCCACGCTTGGGGTAGTGAAAAGCTGCGTGCTTAACGCCGTCAAAACAGAGACTTCCGGCTCGCGATCGGCCATCAGGTAGATCTCACTCAGCTGTGGGTAGATTTCAGCATAGAGTCTTCCCAGTTGGCTCTTATAGTCAAGGTTTGAGATCAATGCAAAGACATGCAGGTTGCTGAGCGTGGTCCGCAACGACTTCCACAAGCGGACGTCAAAGAAAATCAGCATCTTTGCGCGGGCAGTACCGTGCTCACGCTCCCTCGCAACAATATTCTGATACTGCTCATCGGACGCAATGGCTTCGTCAGTCCAGATGGATGATTTGTAAACCGGCGCCTTTGACTCGGGTCCCGACAATGGCTGAATAGTGGGGAAATCATTGGTCTGTTTGCGCTGATTAAAGGAGTCCCTGAAAAGATATTCCATTGTCTGCTGATCAGGCGTATTTTGAACAATATCCGTAAAGGTGAGGTGGCTAAGGTTAACGGTGACATCTGTCTCGTATCCCTCAAAAGACGAGGGAACAATGTGGCCCGAGGTTGGTCCCGGCTCAAGCGTAGGTGGGATCCCTGAACCCATGAGTGTGGCCTGATCCCAAGAAGGATGCAGAAAATTCGGCTTCGCAGAAGGCAATGGACCGCCCTGCTGGTTGTTGTTAAGGAACTTGTTGCCGATGCGCCAGGGTTGCAGCATGGTCTCGCCGATAAGGTGGGGCAGCACCTCTGCATTGGGTTCTCGTCTCAGTCGCGCATTTGTGAGAGCGTGAAGACAGTGTATTATCTCGTCGCACATTTCCTCGCGCATATACTCGCGTGATGAGCGGATCGTCACGGTCAGGTGATTGAGGACCTTCTTTTGTGCAAACAGCTCTTCAATATCGTCCGTGACGGAAACGAGGGCACGGCCGTGCGAGTCTGCCTGCTTCGCAATCATGAAGCCAAATTCCGCGGTACGATGCGTTGCGAGCTGTACCTTGATCGTAACATCATGGAATGTGGGCTTATCATCGTTCCACAGCAAAAGCATGAATTTCCCATCGCCTGGAACATCCTCAGCTCCGTAGATCCACGGGTCCAGTTCTGACTCGGTGAAATTATCCCGCACCTGCTGGGGGGAGTCAAAAAATTGCTGATTACAATGCGACGCGCTGAAGACATCGAGACAGTAGTCCAAAAGTATCGACACGGTCTTCTGAAATTGCTCCCGGAAATCGTTCGGAATATTGTCTTTGGTAGGGACGCCATTATCGCCGGCAGGATCACGCTTGAGTAGCTCCTTGTAGAGTTCGGCAGTTGTGCAATGTAGCTCGGCATTCCAAGCCTCTGGATCTCCACAGTCGCATATGCCGCCTTCATCACGCGGAGTAATGTGCACAACAACGTCATGGCCCTCGTGATCCGCCGCATTGTAGCAGAAGTTACAGAGGACACAGGTGTCATCGAGCCCGCAGGTCAAACAGCGATATGTGGGCTCGCCAAGCCGAAGTTTGCGGCTACATGGTCGGCTCCCATGGTAATGCTGGAGGTCGGCACTGGCAGGCAGCCATTCTTCCGGGGGCGGAAGTTCCCGAGCACTGAGGGCACTCTCGGGGTCCTCGAAGAGCATTGGCAGGTACCTGCCGTCGACAGTGGCTTCGGCAAACAGCCGTCGCCGCAATTCGGCGCGCATGGCACCAACCCTTTGGTGTTTATAGTCGAATTGCCGCGGCAGCTCCAACAGGAAGCGCCGCAGATCCGCCATGGCGAAATGAGGTTGGGAGGATCTTGCCCAAGGTGCAGCGCTGCTTGGGATAGCGGCTAGGGGCGGCGGCGACACCCGTGCAGAAGGCAAACTCCGGGGTTGAGGTAGGGGGGCGTGCGCTGGACGTAGGCGATCTGAACCGCCCCCGCCGGCGCCGGGTTGGGAGTCGGGTCAAGTGGGCTAGGACTCCAGGTCCTCGGCTGGGAGCGAGCCCTGGCTGCTGGATGGGTAGGTACCGGAGCCATGCGAGGCACACCTAGGTAGTCTGATCTTTAGGGGCCCGAGGGCTTTTATAGCATTATATATTCAGTTTTGTGATGAAGAGGCGATGCAAGACGAGGTTACTCGTCGTCCTCCTCGTCATCGTCGCCTTCCTTAATGTACCGGCTGCGGATGTCCTTCCACTGCTTGCCCTGGTTAACGGTATCCCAGTACTTGTTGACGGCCTTGTTGAAACCACTGCGTTAGTTTGAACTTGTGGGCCAAAGGCCACTATAGATCGACGCCCTGGCCATAAACACGCACCATTTGCGCATGTTGGCCATGTGGACGCCGAGTGCGTGCCAATTGTCACTTACATGTCGTAGAAAAAGGCCGTGCCGAAGATGACACCAACGAAAATAGAGTTGCGGCGAATGATCGCGTTGTAAAACGACGAGGCAATCGACTGCGTTAGCTTCCGAGCGTTATTTGGACCGTGCGCACGCGCAATAAAACTTACCATTTGGTAGATGGTCACTGAGTTGTAGCTCGCGCTATTGGGCAGATTCTTAGTGATCCTGTCACGTGACTAGATTTGGGAGCGGCTAGTCAAGCTAGACATGCTAAGCCGGTGGTGGGAACGCCCTGCCAAGCACGTACCCTAAAGCACGTCGGAACGTCCCTGGAGCCCGACGTGCCTGGAGGCGGCCGAAGGCCCCACCCTTCAAGTTCGAGGACTGCGTGGCAATTTAGTTTCTATCGAGCTAGTATTGCGGCTGTAATGAGGTACCATAACAGCGTTTCGGCCTGTTGAACACGCACGGCCCAGCCCCCGAATCCGCTTGTGTCCTCGTGCGCTGTGTGACCCAGGTGGTTATCGTGGGTTTCCGGCTTGATAATGGAGCGAGCTCTGTTCGAAATCCTTGTGCGCTCAGGCAGTCTGGGAGGGCCGGGTTGGCGCGTCACATTGCCCTTAAGTGCATTAATGGACCGCCAACTGCCGGATTTGTCCGTATACTCGTAATGGGTGCCATGCGAGTAGTCTTCTAGGACCACTTCGCGCACGGTCATAATGAAAGGCTTGGTGGCGTAGTCGATGCGGCCCCCAGCCCATTCGACGGTGCCGTCGTTGTGCGAGTCACCCGCCGGCCACAAGCCGATGCGCAGGAACATGGGCGTCTGTGGGTACGCCGCGCCTGCGTGATTGGCGGGTAGGTAACGGCGCAGGGCGCCGTCGATGTACCAGGAGGTACCCTCAGGACGCCAATCGATGGTGTAGTTGTGGAATTTCGCCTGCGTGTCCGTCACGTTGTGCAGCTCCTCGCGGTCCGCGCTGGTGAAGTTGCCCTTGCCGTGATAATTGGACTGCACGCGCAGCTCGTCGGCGCCGCGGATCTCGAAGTCAAGCTCGTCACCGGCATCACTTTGCAGTGCGATACCTGATACAATGCCGTGGCCTGATGAAGCCCGCAAATGAACCTCGGCGCGGCCAAACATCAGGTACGCAGGCACCTCCACGTGCGGCAACTGCTCTGGCATGGTGATCATGAAGTGCAGGCCCTCTCCGTCGTACACAATTTGACGTGGCGAATGCGTATGCAGGAACAGTGGCGACGGGCCCTCGCGGAAATCAACGTACTGCATTGTGCTCAGCGCGCGATTAGGGGGACAGGTGTGACGAAGAGGGTTACATGCGGGGGCAAAGATGGTACTCGCTAGCGATGCGGCACTTGTGAGCATAATCCCAGCCAGGATTACAATCAGCTGTTCAAACCGAGCCATTGGACAAGGACTTGAGACAGAGAGGTTGTTAGACTGTTCCGTGTCTCCGCGGTAGAGATCCGCGCCGGGACATGCCGGCCGGCCTGCAGGTTAATCTGCAGCTGCCCGCATGTGACGTTGACCTGCCTCCGCGCGGAAACTGGCCTCTTCTCCGCATTGCATACATGGCCGATCTCACAGAAATTATTCACCGACTCGAGAATGGCCATTCGCGCAAAAACCGCGGTATGTCAGGGCAAGCCTTGTTGACCTCGCTCGGTATGTCTCTTGGCCTCTTCTCTCTGTACTTTATTGCGTTCTGCGTCTTGCGCCCGCAGCTGCCCTCAATTTATGCGCCTAAAACCTACTTGGGTCCCCGTGAGTACCGCGTACCCAAGCTTCCAACAGGTCCGTTTGCCTGGGTCCCTATAATTCTGCGCGCCCGTCTCACTTCCGTGCTAACCCTCGCCGGTCTCGACGCGTACTTCTTTCTGCGATACTTGATGTTTCTCATATTTCTTATGGCTGGGCTTGCTGTCCCCTTGACTGCAATTTTGTTGCCTTTACATGCAACTGGCGGGGGAAATAGCTCTTCCGTGCTTGGACTGCTCTCTATAGCGAATATCTCCGCAACAAAAACCGATCGCTATGCAGCTCATCTGGTGCTTTGCACTACCACACTGGTGGTCAGCTTTGTGCTGTTCCGCAGCGAACTGCGCAGGTATCACGAGGTCCGCGCGCGTCATATGGTTGAGTTCAATGACCCCGAACAGTCACGTACGCTGCTCATAAAGGGCCTGTATGCAGAATACCGTACAGATGAGGGCCTACGCCGCTATTTTGGATCTATGTCCGAGCAGATTCAGCATGTGTGGTTTAATCGCGATTTCCGGGATCTGCAAGAGATCATTCGACAGCGCCAACGCGTCGTTCGCCAGCTTGAGATGCTCACAACGCGGCTGATCGTGGAATGTCAAGGTGATGTTGTCTATCCTGAGGAGAGTGTTGTTCCAGCAGGAAATCTGTGGCGGCGATGGTTGAATGACGAACAGGTACCACGCACATGGATGCATAGACTTTCGATAACGACACTGAAGAACCAACTGAGTCGGCTCAATGCGCAAATTTTCCTACTACAAAGTCAAAGAACGCTGTTCCCCGCGTCCAATTCATGCTTTGTTGAGTTCAAAAGCCGTGTTGCGTGTTTCATGGCTTACCGCTCCATCGGGCATGGTCCACATCATCGCATTTCGCCCGGTGCATACATGACCGACCGCGTCTATCCCGAGGATATAATGTGGGAAAACCTGCGCATGGCAACGTGGCTTGAGTTTTTGGTTCATACCATTGCGGCAATGTTCGACTACTTGATTATTTTTGGCTGGGCAATCCCCATGGCAATCGTCAGCATGGTGACGCAGGTCGAATATCTTGTCCAGCTTGTGCCCCAGCTTGAGTTTCTGACCGTGTTCCCTGGAGCCTCTCGGTTGGTGAACGGAATGCTCTCACCCCTGTTGCTGAGCTATCTCACTAGCCAAGTTCCTCGCCTCTTCCGCCTTCTTGCAATCGTGAAGGGCTACCCGACGCGCACCTTGGTTGAAATGGATGTGCAGAAGCACCTGTTTGTGTTTCTCTTTGTCCAGCTCTTTCTGATCGTAACCTTGGCCACTGGTCTACCTAATCTGGTGGTCCGCATGGTTTTAAACACGAGCGAAGGTGCGATTACGCTCGCCAGTAGCCTACCTAAAGCTACAAATTTTTTCCTGTCGTACGTTGTAGCCAGCGCGCTGACCATGTCTGGCAACACGCTTTTGCAAGTGGGCCCGCTGTGCCAAAATGTGTGGGATCGTTGGCGCACAACAACGCCTCGCCAAACAATCGAGGCGCTTACGCGGCCTCCTGCGCTTCCATGGGGTACTTTATTCCCGATGGCGACCAATATTGGTGCGGTTGCCATCACATATAGCCTCGTGAGCCCTTTGATCCTCGTTGCGGCTGCATTTGGTCTACTCATCATGTTTTTTGCGTTCAAGTATCGCATTTTGTACAGCTACCTCCCACGCAGCAATGCTGATGGCGACTTCTACCCGCGAGCCATCTTCCAACTTTTCTCCGGTCTATACTGTGGCCAGCTGTCGCTCCTGGGCACCACTTTGCTTGCCCAGCTACCTGTACATTCCGTCCTGGTCGTTGCGCTGATATTTGCCACAATTTCAGCGCAGCATCACCTTAATCGCGAGTTTCTCGACATGCATGCACGCATTCCGCTTGAGAAGGATTACTTCGAGAGCAGCAACGGCCCGGATAGCGCCACAACATTTGCTAGTGTCGATGGTGCTCAGTCCGTGGCAAATCTTGGCTCACACAGCGTGCGTGCCTCCCGTCCAGAGCTGGCACAAGAATCCCTTCGACAGATTTTTGCACCAACGCCGACTACCCTACAAGACGATAACTCGCTCGCGATTCTGGAGCCTGATGGGGACAAAGAGGCTCGCAGTGGAGCAGCTCAATTTGAGCATCCGTGCATGTTGAGTATGCGCCCCTGGATCTGGCTCCCTGACGATGTCAACGGCATCGCGGGTGACCAGATTGACGATATGCGGCGTCACTTCACAGACGTGCTGGCAACGCGATCAGGCGCCGAAATCGACGCTGCGGGGAACATTAAGATTACGCGCCTTCCGCCTGATATGAAACAAAAACGCTTATAATTATTTATTCATTCATTAGAACGTTCAGGTCAAGTGTCCCAGCTTTCCGAGCAGCGGCTATGAACGCGTCGTCGCTTATGCCCGATGCGCTGACACCCCACTTTCCTAGCCCTGAACCCAACCTCGGAAGGCTAGCAACCCGGCCCTTGTCTGGTGGGAACAGGCGTGTGACCACGGCCGGTGTCGCAGGGCCTCCCTGAACCTGCAGGGGCGCGCATAGCTACGTCCTGCCACCATCTAATCTAACCATGCCATCTAAACGCGGCACTGGCAATACCAAGCCGGCCACTGCGGGCAGTGAGAACGGTAATGTGGCAGCGGCGCCGAAAAATACCAAAGCAGCGTCCGTCAAGAGCACGGATGAAGTTCCGGCTAAGCGCAAGGCCCGCACCAGCAGCGAAAGCGGCCGCGCCGCAAAGCGCAACCGCACGACCAAAATCCTGAAATCGCTTATCACGCTCGATCCGTACGAGCAGGAAATCGCTGATAATGTGCAGGGCGAAGACATCTGGAACGAGACGCCGGCGCCGGACGTTGGCACAGTCTCAGTGGCCGCTGCGCAGCTTGAAGACGAAAAGGCGCAGGACGCCGCCGAGTTTGCGAAAGCAGAGGCCGAGCGTGACGCTGCACTCCCTGAGGAATATCGCAAGTTCCGCCCGCGTGGCTATGGCTTTAACTTGCCGCCCAAGGACCGCCCCGTGCGCATCTACGCAGACGGTGTATTCGACCTCTTTCACCTGGGTCACATGCGCCAGCTTGAGCAATCCAAAAAGAGCCTTCCAAACGTGACAATGGTAGTAGGCATTCCCAGCGACGAACTTACGCACAAGTACAAGGGCTTGACCGTGCTGAGCGACCAGCAACGCGTTGAGACACTCAAGCATTGCCGCTGGGTCGACGAAGTTGTTCCAAATGCGCCATGGCAGGTCGACCAAGAGTTCATTGATAAGCAT
>JANIVI010000177.1:0-13066 GCA_030555755.1 Wickerhamiella kazuoi | reverse complement strand
GATCCAACGACGGCGTTGCGACAGCAGAACGCGAAACTCAGAGGGAACCACGGTCTTGCACGCGGCCTTAGGTAGAAAAATCATTTTACGCTTCGGAAAGGTGCGTAGCATCAACGAGCTCAAGTAGCGGTCCTCACCTAGGAGTAGAAGATTTTTCTTGTGCAAAGTGTCGACAACATTCTCAGAATAGCGCTCCACAATGTCAGGATTGCCCAGGATGGGAACCCAGTAGCCCTCAGCACCCTTGGGAGATTTGATACGGTACATGGAAAAGCAGCCTGGCAAGCATGTTACGCCACCGAAAACTGACTCAAATGCTTTTGCTTGGTGGTGGGAAATGAAGTATTCAAATACCTGAATTGCCGTCACCCAAGACTCCGTCTTGTTGGCAATTTTGGTCTCACCGCATAAACCCATGATTTCGGGATCCTTGACCATCTCAGCAGCCATGTGCGTCAGAGAGTCGGGGAAAACTTTTGTGTCCGCATCTACCATGAGAACAAGCTCGTAGAAGTCAGCCGCAACACCAGTCACACTGCGAATACCATTGAAAATTTCGAAATCGAGCTCCGTCATACGCTCGTCAAACATGATGCGCTGCAAAAATGTCATCAAAATCACTTGCGAGTCACGCTTTCCACGGTTACCGGGCTTCTTCTCCGCCGCTTCCTCGGGGGTACCGGTCTTGACTATGGTAATGATCGGAATGCGCTGCTGGTTTTCCGGCGAGACAGTGCTGTCATCGTATTTGTAAAATCCAGCATAAACTTTGGCCATGTTATGACGCTTAGCACCAGAGACAACGGAAACGTACGAGTAGGCCTGAACTTCCTCGGCGGGGATCGGCATCTCTTTCATCATAGAAAGACAGATGTCTGGAGTGGACATGTCGTTACCAGCACCCTTTACGAGGCCATCGCAAATTATCACCATCAGCTTGTGCGAGTTCGGGTACTCGGTGGTAGCAATGGAGTCAAGTGTTGTCCGCAAGCCTTCCACGGACTCAGAGTAAGCCGTAACTAGGCACATGGTATGAGCCAGCGGAAATCCGAACGGTTCGTAGCCTACTGGGGGCTGTGGCACAAAGAACTCTCCATCGCCGCCAACGGGCCCCATCATGATCGAAGCAGGGCGAGCATTATCCTGGTCGTGCACTGCGTGCATGTCTGATGATCCATAGCTCAAGCGGCTTCCATTACCAGGAGCCTCAAGCTCGTGGCCATGGTAAGCAGTATCGGCATCCATGTCCATAAACTGAGAGTACTGGGTCGCTGGGCGGGAATACATGCTCTGGCGAAACAGAGGAGCATTGAAGATGCTGCCACCAGGGACAATGCGTGAGGTGCTGGTACTTGGGTTTTGGAGGCCCATAGTGACCCTCCTCTGGGCCTTCACCTTACTATTGTCACTGGGAGCAAGTTTATCCAGGAGCATAGAGCGCCGTTTCGAGCTCCGAGCACCGCCAGATGTTTGCGACGGTGCGGGGCCAATATGGCTTGACAGAGGAGCCGCAGAGTAGATATCATCAGTCCAGTTTTCAACATTTTCCTCGTGACGGGTATACTCCTTGTTGGTCACCTCGAAAGCGCCCTGTTTGCGAGCTATAACGAATCGGAAGTAGCATGCGAAGGCGAACTTAATCACCACAAGACCGACGATGAATACAAGCGACACATAAAGCACGACATCTGAGGCGATACAGCCGATGGTCTCGGTATCAATAGCGCCGACCTTGGTGAGCTCGCGCAGACACTGCATCGCTTGACGCTTCTCACCGTAACTGAACTTGGGCGAAATGTCCAGGCCCTTGATAGTGTTGTCGTTGCGCAGTTCATCAAAAAGCGCGGGGTAGTCAACGTCGTCCTTCAACAGATAGTCGAGGTAGGAGAGATCCAGAACATCTCCGTTAAAAACAATGAGCTGTCGGTCTGGGAAAAGGCGCAGATCATCCCAGTTATAGTAGACAGTCGAGGAAAGGTTGCCACGTGTGTACAAAACGTCGCGCGCGCCGGCCCCGGTGTGACAGCCCCAGCCATTATAAATAGGGTTTTCGCCAAGGAGCAAGTCTTCATTGGGAACAAGTGTGCCATTCTCGTTGATGATCTGACAAGGGAAATACCAGCCCATTTTGCCGTTCTGATTGGGAATCTGGGTGCCTGCTTTGGGCTTGATCACATCGAGGCAGTGCCCGTTCACATTCTGGAACATGAGCGAGCCATCTTTGCCGCCGATAGTAGTCTCGCCGTAGAGCACGGGACCACTGTAGCCTCCAACATCGGGATGATTATACTGACCGAAGTCGTATATTGATCCGGAAATCACCATTGCGTTGTCAGGTATGTGGCCCACATGGGTGCGGACAATAGTGTTCTTGCAAACAGTCTGTGTGAAGCCAAATGTCAGATAGCCAACAAAGGTGCCAACTAGCAGAATGACACTGATGAGGCCAATCTTCTCACGCCAAGCCATTTGACGCTCTTTGGTCTTCATACCAAAAGGGCGCATCATAACGGGGATCACTGGAAAAGTCAGAATCCTACAGTAAACTGCCCACAAAGACGTGCCTTTGTCTTTTCCCACGATGGGAGCACGCTCGGAAGTCTCAGGCTCCATCTCGTCGTATTCGCGGCCGTTTAACCCCGCGTAGGCATCCCGATTGTATACGTCGTAGCCCTGATAGGGGGAGTCTGCGTTATCGTCGATAGCAGTCTCCGACGAATCTGCTCCCCCATCGTTATCGCTGCCAGACACAGAGGACTCGCGTCGAGCCGACTTCTCCAAATCAAGGCGTGGGCTCCTGCCGCCGCCAACAGGCCCGTTAGTGGGTTCAGCGCTAGGGGGCTCGCGGCGGTAAAAGTCATCTTCTTCTTGGAGTACAGCATGCCTTATGTTGTGGAAAGACTGCATACGGCCCATGGAGGGTGACTGAACGATAGGCTCATTACCAGTTGTACTTGGCTGGACATGGATACCAGCTGCCGCCTGTTGCGAGGCCAACTGCTGGTAGTGATATTGAGGGTGATCCCTATCTACACGCTGACGGTCGGGCCGCACTAAAGACCTCTTGCGAGAGAGATCCCCAGAAGAGCCGAACTCCACACCCGTGAGATGCTCGAGATCATTATTGAGGTCCCTGTGTGAGGAACCACTGCGCTCCATGATTGTGAACCGAGTCAGGGGTCCGTCAAATCTGTGGTGACAAGAGTAAGAAAGATGAACCAGCGACTCGCGCGAGACCCTTCAATGAGAGCTACGGTGCTATCCGAAAATCCAAAGGGGCAAAAAGGATATACACCGAGAACCGCCGAGACGCAGCAGGGAGGAAGGGGCTATGTATGACCTTCGAATTGTCAGCACTAGGGGCGCAAGGTGCATGAGAAGTAAATATAAATAAACCGCCCTTACCCTGATAGAAGGTGCTGCACCGAACCGAGAGAGCCATATTCACGGCGCGCTGGCTGGCTGCGGCGCGTGGGACGCACCTTGTTGCCGTAAGCGGGAGGCCCTGACGCAACTGACCAGGACGTAAACAACGCCTTCGATCGCGTTTAAAAGCACTCATATACATAGTAATGCTAAATAATTATCAAAGACAAATACCTTGGCTGCAATTATGTCTGTGCCACTTGCCTAGGTGATATCGGGATAGTGCAAGACATACTCGCGCTTGACCTTCTCCCATGTAGAGGGGTCGAAAAACACATACATGCCCGTCTCGGCCTGCGAGGTTTGCTGCACGGGCTCGCTCATAGGATCTTTTGTGAGCCAGAGTTTGAGATCTTTATGATAACGCCAGTTGCGGTTTGACAGCTCGACCGCAGCCGCCTCTTGCATGGCGTCATGCGGCATGCTGTAGAAGATGTAGAAAAGCGTCTCTTCCGTCAAATTCTGCAGTTTCTGCTGCGCCGGAACAATAGAGCTTACAGCGTAGGATTCGGGCAGCCGGTAGCGCGGCACAACATTATGCTTCGCCAGCTCGCCCCAGGGCGAGCCAAACGTTCGGCTCAGTTGCTCGCCAGTGGTGCTGGCCTCCAGCCCAAGGGACGCCGTATCAGTGCCAAGCGCAGGGACAATAGCGCCTTCGCCGACATCGGAGTTTACAAGACTCAGTAATGCACTGAGGCCGAACCGCTCCATGCTCGGAAGTTGGGCCGCGGCGCTCACGGCAGAGTGTGACGACTCACTGCCGGAATTTCCCGTAGGCACGTCCTCGAGCCCGTCGGCACCATCAAGCCCCAAACTCTGCAGTACCGGCACACCCGGAAGCGCTATTGATCCTGTATCGAAGCTATCCGAGGGCAGCTCCGACAGGTCACCGTCCTGCGCGTTGACATTCGAGTCGCCGCTGCCGAATATGCTAAGCTGCGGACGTGCGCCGCCGAGGCCGGGCAAAATTGAGGCCAAGCTCGCGCGACCGTTGGCCGGCGAGATCTCCGGGATTGACTCTAGCCCTCCGAAAAACGATGCGTTTCCTGAGGAGCCTGAGGGGCCGGATGCGACCGATTCCTGCGTTGAGCTTGTCGCGCCAGACCCCGCGGACGCTTTCCCGCCAGAGCCAGACCCGCTGGAGGCGCTGTGGCCGCTTTTGGAGGAGCCCCCAGATCCTGCTGTACGCCCCTCCGTGCCGTCACCGCCACGATTACCACGGCCCCCGGAGCGGCTAGATCCAGCATGGCCGCTGCTTGCTGCCGAGACAGGTGCGGCGACCGCCGAGCCCCCGACGGGCCCGCCAGGGGCCGAGCCTCCGACGACGGCGCCATTGCCCGCGGGCAGGTCCCCGGGCGCAGGTGCACTCGCAGCACTTGGGCCACCGAAGAGAGATGACACGGAGCCCCGCGTACGTCCCGCCGTTTCGGGCGCCGGAGACGCCGTCCCTGTCCGATTCGCCGGCTGCGAACCGAGCTTTGGAAGATTGGCAAAATTGATCGCGGGCTTCGCCGAACCGTTCTGGAAAGCCGTAGCACCCGAACTCCCGGTGAGTGCTCCTGCCGAAGCGCCCCCGCGAGCTGCCGCGCCCCACAGCGAGGACATACCCTGGTTGGCCACGGGTTTGACAAGATGGCCCTCAGCAGGCTCGGAGAGAAGTGCGTCGTTACGTCCGGCGTTCAGCACGGCATAGCCTGGCGATGCCACTGCGTGCGGCGCTCGCAACGGCGTACCCCGCCCAGGCGCCTGCGCTGAGGGGTGCCTGCTCATGGAAGTTGAGAAGCGTGAGCCAGGTTTGACCGTGCTCGCGCCAAACGTCAGCTGAGTCAGCGCTAGGAAACGGGGACGGCGTCGCGCACGCGTGGGCAGGTTATGTGCGGCGCTAACTGTGCCTCCCAAGCCAGCAAGTCTGGGGGGTTGGTAGCAGCGCCCAGGTGCACTAGTAGCGATGCGGGGGTGGCAGGGCAGGGAAGGGACACGGGTTGGCGCACTTTGAGGCGTGATTGCTCCAACAAATGGAAGGCGTAAACAATTGCTAATCTAGGCGTAGACCACCACCACTTCCGCATTTACGTCGTCCACCTACTTGAGACCGCAATGGTTTTGAAACGTCAAGCCAACATTATTATTACCGGCACGCCGGGCACGGGAAAGTCATCGCACGCGCAGCTGCTTGTTGAGAAGGTGCCCGAGCTGAAGCTGATCGACGTGAACGTTCTGGCCAAGGAGAAGAAGCTCTACTCGGGCTTTGATGAGGAGCGCCAGAGCCACATTGTTGACGACGACAAGCTTTTGGACGTAATCGAGGACGATTTGGACCACGGCAACCAAGTCATTGACTGGCACGTAGCCGACGTGTTCCCCGAATCGCTGATTGACTTGGTCGTCGTGCTGCGCACCGAAAATGGTGAGCTTTACAAGCGCCTCGAGAAGCGCGAGTACGCGGCTAAGAAGATCGAGGAGAATATTGATGCCGAGATCATGGAGGTGATTCTCAACGACGTACGCGAAACCTACGACCAGGACATCATCGTTGAGCTGGACTCAAACACGATCGAAGAGGTGGAGGCTAACGTCGACCGCATTGCCGCATGGTACAAGAACTGGAATGAGGAACACCCTGAAGGAGTGTCGCATATCGACTTTGGCCCTAGCGACGACTCGGACGATTCAAGCGCCGACGAGGGTCACGCCAAGCGCAAGCAGGCTCGGGCCCAGCAGCAGCAGCAGCAGCAGCAGCAGCAGCAGGAAGAGGCCGCCGCCGCAGCTCAAGCCACCGAACAAGGTGCACCGGGTACGGCCAACTGAGCTATTGATGTAGAGCTGAATATTTGTATCAAAGCGATATATGTAGCCTGAAATTTGGGCGAGCATGCGCGTTCAGTGCAGCCCAATATGGGCCCTGCGGGTTCCAGTGACATCAATTGCCTATACCCGAGTCCATCTCTTTCAACAGAAGCCGCGCCCAGCCGTCGGGCACGGCCGTCTTCACGGCGCCATTGGCGTAGTCGATAGTGACGTGCGTTTCACTGATGCGCGATGCCACCTTCTTGGCCTTGTGGCTGATGACAATGCCGTCAATGTGGTAGCGATCCGCCTCGAGGCCGACAACCTTGTGCATGACGGTCACCGAATCGGGATACACGATCGGGTAACGCCATGCGAGGTTGACGCTACGCATGATTGGCCCGACCTCGGTGCCGGTAACAAAAACATTAGTTCCCAGGTAGCGCCGCTCGAGCCCCGACAAGAAGTTCATACGTGCGGTCTCAAACCACCGCAGGTACTGCACATTGTTGACATGCTGAAACGCATCCATGGTCCCCCAATCAACGGGCAGGTTCCAAATGCCAGCATTGTCAAGACGATAACCACCGCCTTCGCTTTGAATGAGGTCGTGTATCCATTGCTGAGCCGTGCGAGGTGGTTCCTCGCCAGGAACTGCACCTTTGTATGAATTGCTGCTGAATTGGCGCGCTAGCCGCGCAGCCGAGACGGCTCGGCGTCTGATCATCATCGCAGCAGGTTGGGACAGGCGAGTTCGGTCCCAGGCGCCATGTGAGGCCGCGGGCCGATCGGGCATGCAAGGTCCGCCAGCTCACGTGCCGACCATCGGAGCGAGATTTGGCGCCAGGTCGCGGGCAGAATACCCACAGCGGTAGCAAGATACATACCCTATATAATCGGCGTATTCCGAAGTCTGTCACAAGGCTGGCGTTCATGTCTTGGCATAGCTAGCAAGTGCCTCGTTCAGCGCGGCTACCGCCACTGCCACATCGTTATGCGTGTTGTACAGCGCTGTCGGGGCGAGACGAAGCACGTCCGGTTTACGCTTGTCACCGATAATGCCGCGACTCTCGAGGTGCTCGAATACGTGTACCATGGTTCCCTCTCCTGAAAACAGAAGCGATAGCTGCGTGCCACGCTCCTCGGGGTTGCGTGGGGTGATCAGAACGAAGCCGCCCGAGGGCAGCCCATAGTAGGGCGAAGCGAGCAAGAGTTCCTCCAGAAAGCCAGTCAAGCTACGGGCGCGGGGCAGTAGACCTTCAATCCAGCCGGCCTTTTCGAATATGCGCAGGCTTTCAAGCATCGCAGGCGGGCCTGACCAGTTCGTGCAAGACTGGACCCAACCACGAGCGCCACGAATGGGCTTGTACTCGTACTCCATGTTGAAGCGCGTGGCGGGGTCTACACCGAACCAGCCGGCGGGCCGTGGGCGCTCATCGTGGAAACGCTCGTGGATGAAGAGGCCGCCAACCGAGCCAGGGCCAGCATTCAAGTATTTGTATGTGCAAAAGGCAGCAAAGTCAACGTCCCAGTCGTGCAGCTTAAGCTCAACATTGCCAACAGAGTGGGCAAGATCCCAGCCGACCAGGCATCCCTTCGTGCGCGCCGCAGCCGTGATGCGCGGAATATCAAACCGCTGTCCTGTGTAGAACTGCACCCCCGAGAAAAATACAATAGCAATCTCCTCTCCCTGCTTCTCGATGATGTCCAAGATGTCTTCCGTGCGGAGCGAGTGTTCACCCTCGCGTGGCTGTGCGAGTATTATGCTCTCTTTTGGATCACGCCCATGGAGCTTGACCTGATTTTGAAACATGTAGTTGTCTGACGGGAACGCTCGGCCCTCGAGCAGAATCTTATGGCGCCCGTCCGTCGGTTTGTAGAATGTATGCATGATGGCATTCAGATTTACAGTGAGGAAGCCGGTAAATGCGACCTCGCTCTCTTTGGAGCCAACGATTTTCGCCAGTAGCGGAATCACCGGGTCGTCGGCCGTCACCCACCCCATGGTGCCATCCGGGCGCTCAAAATGACCGTTGACGGCAAGGCCCGCCCATGCATCGATTTCCTTCTCGAGAGCAACTTTGGTCGCCTTGGGCATAAGCCCAAGAGAGTTGCCGCATAGATACGTGCCGGTGTTGTCACTTTGGTCGGCGACTTTCAGCGACTTGAGCGTGGGGTGATAAAACAGATCACGCTGAGAAGGAAACTTCGCGTCTAGCTCTTTAGCCCGAGCCAGCGACTCTACTTCAACCATGGGTGTGCTCTGGTATTCTCTGGCGACGCGGATGCTAAAGAGGGCGGCCCAGTATTTGGTGGGCTATCTATATACTCGGGCTCGGTCCGGGTGCTGGCGGACGCGCGATCGACTGCCAAAGCCGACGTGGCTGACTCAAGTTTGGGACAGAGGGATCCTGCGTGCAGATCTGCGTTCATGTGCATGCGCTGCATGCAGGCTGGGACGAAGGCTGTCTACGAAAACGGACCATTGACAGATGGGCAAAATTTACGTCGGCGAGTATGCATAAATATAATACCAATGTGTCACATCTGTACTATTTGTTCACGTGGAGCCGAGATACATCACAGTTATTGCCCAATGTAGGTGGGGTCACATGCCTATGCGGGCCCCAAAACGCACGATGATGTCGCTTGGGCAATCGCAAATGAGGTTCTTCCTACATCCCAGCACACACTGAGGAGCATAGCCTCATATGCTTCTGCCTGGCCAAGTTGGCCAGAGCTCCAATAGTTCACCACAAGTTTATGTGCTCGAATCACCTTCATGGTCGCCTAGGCCTGGATTTTTACGGCCACCGTTGCAACCATCAAGCGGGGGCGGAATCTACGCGGACACTCCTGGTCCTCAAGGAACGCCAACAAGTACTTACCGCTACGTCGATGCTCGTGCATTGTATGTAGCAGCGCCCACCAGCCAACATCGGCCTAGTTCGCCAAGCCCTTTTGGCCGCGCGCAACCCTTCGATTACGGCTTCACATTTCCGCAGTTCTCCTTGGGGCCGGAAACTAGCATTACACTGCCTTCAATAAATTTAGGCAACACTGACAGTGTATCGGCCGCTCTGCCTGGTCTTGCTTCCTTTCACATGCCTGGCGAGCTGACCGATCTTGATTTAACGCTAGCACCCTTGCGGCCCAACTCGGGCCTGCTCTGGAGCGCCACATCTCCGCTTAATTTTTTCAGATCCGAAAATGTGCCATCTTCAGGTGCAGAAGTCTCACACAGTCAGGCCGTCCACGAATGGATGAACCATGCAGATAGCGATGAGGTTTCCTCCTGTCCTCCTACAGGCTGTGATCCGATGTCCTCCTCGCAGAAGTCTCTTTCTCAAAAATCTTCTGGTACCGCAGTCCCGGAGAATGCAGTATTGGTATCGTCTGAACTAATCGAATCCTCCGCACTTCCTAAATTTCCTTCGCGAAGCCGCGATCTATTGTCAACGCTATGCGAGGGCATCGAGTTTGGTAGCCAAAGCCCAACTTTCCAGAAAATAAAAGGACCCTTACGACGCATGCGGCACGCAGGACGCCAGAGCACCACAGCTGAAAGCACTATAGTGCTGAAGACCGTTTCTGAGCCCGGGCCAGCTGGTCCGCTCAGCCAGCACGACCAAGCTGCTGGTGAAGCTAGCCAAACTGGAGAGCCGCAAAATCGGCGCTCGAATATAAGTGGTCCCCGTATCCAGAGAGGCCGCAAACCCAAGCGCGAGCAAAAGTCAACTCCGAGAAATATTAATCCCGATTTGCCTTCCTACCAACTAACAGCGAACGGCAAGATAGACCGCCGCATCTCCGGGGGATGCTGGACTTGCAAAGCGAGGCGGAAGAAGTGTGATGAAATCAAACCCGAGTGTGGAGTCTGCCGCAATTTGGGCCTCAAGTGCGATGGGTATTCCTCCGGACGTCCGGCGTTCCTGACCGACGTGCACCAGAATGCCCTGCATCGCCAGCGTCTTTCAGAGGCTATTAAACGACACCAGTATGGGGCAGGCCTCACTGGTGGTCGAGGTAACTCTGAGAGAAGATCCGCAGAAGAGACTAAGGAGGTCAAGCCGCAGCTCAGACCATATGATGCCCCCAATGCCTTAAGCTAAACTGTCCAACATCGCGGGATGATATGGCTATCCACATACATTGTGATCTACTGGTTCAATAAACAACTAAACACGAACGCCATCCAGGGCCTTGAAGCTGCGGGTTTCAATGCTGCCGTTGCCAGGCAGAAGTGAGTTGCCCATAAGGAAGTTATCAACATTTCGCGCACACTGGCGTCCCTCCTGGATGCCCCAAACAATGAGGGACTGGCCTCGGCGGCAGTCACCGGCCGCAAAGACGTTACTATCGACGTGATAGTCAGTTGGAGCGGCATCCACATTCCCACGAGCATCTCGTTTGACGCCTAGATCAATAGCCTCAGGACCGACGAACCCCATTGAAAGCAGCACGAGATCGGCTGGGAAGAACTCTTCCGAATTGTGCACCTCGGACATCTGCCAGGCCCCAGAGTCGGACTGCTTCCACTCGACGCGCACAGTCTTTACGCCCTTAACATTGCCTTCGCCGTCATCAACGAACTCTTTGGACATGATCGAGTATTCGCGGGGATCCTTGCCATAATGAGTAGCTACTTCGGCGTGGCCATAGTCAACGCGGAAGATGCGTGGCCACTGCGGCCACGGATTGTCGCGTTGGCGCTCGGCTGCAGGCCGAGGGAGCAGCTCAAAGTTGGTTACAGACTTGGCCTGGTGGCGAACGGACGTGCCCAGGCAGTCGTTACCGGTGTCGCCTCCGCCAATGACCACGACGTGTTTGCCAACAATGTGCTCGTGCACGTCTTCGAGGGTGCCATCCAGCAGCGATTTGGTGTTCCACTTGAGAAGTTCCATCGCGTACTTGATGTTGTTCAGGTTGCGCCCAGGAATCTTCAAGTCGCGCGGGATCGTTGAGCCAATAGCCACGACCACTGCATCATGGCCTGTCTTAAGCTCTTCCATAGTTATGTCCTTGCCGACCTCTGTGTTCAAAACGAAATCGATACCGGAGTCGCTCAGGAGATCAATGCGGCGCTGCACAATCCGCTTGTCGAGTTTCATGTTCGGTATACCGTACATGAGCAAGCCACCAGCACGGTCGGCACGCTCATAGATTGTGACCTTGTGGCCTGCACGGTTGAGCTGCTCGGCGCAAGCAAGGCCCGCAGGACCTGAGCCGATAATCGCAACCGTCTTCCCCGACCGCTGTTCAGGAATGACAGGCTTGATCCAACCCTTTTCGAAGCCGTAGTCTATGATCGCGCACTCAATACTTTTGATTCCAACCGGATCTTCGTTGATGCCAAGCACGCAAGCACCCTCGCACGGCGCAGGGCACACACGGCCTGTAAATTCGGGGAAATTGTTCGTCATAAGTAGACGCTGCAAAGCATCAAACCAACGGTCCTTAAACACCAGTTCATTCCATTTCGGGATAATATTCGAAACAGGGCATCCTGTATCAGACTGGCAGAAGGGTACGCCGCAGTCCATGCACCGCGCTGTCTGATACTTAAGATCCTCCTTGCTGAGCCGCTCACTGAGCTCGGCCCAGTCTTCGGTGCGAGTACTTGCACCGCGATATCTTTCGGTGCGGCGCTTGTACTTCATGAATCCCTTTACCTTGTCGAGTTTCACTGCCACCGCACTCTTCGTCTTCTCAGCATCGACATCAAGGATCGCGTCCTCGAGATCTTGTACTTTGGGCTCGTGCGTGTGCGACTGAGAACCATTGGCCAACGGCTTGAGTTGGAAGCTCGATGACTTCTTTTTGAGGCGTTTGATCTCTCCATTTGTTGCGTCCGCGCTTGGGTCCTCGCGATACATGTGCAGGAAGCTGTCAGTTTCGCTTCGCTTTGCCTCTGCAAGCCTTTTCGCCTCGGCTTCAAGCACACGCTTGTAGTCACGCGGAAGGACCTTGACAAAGAGAGGCAGAATACGATTGAATTCAGATAGAACCCGGGCAGCAAGCGGCGAGCCCGTATAGTGACGGTGGTCCTCAATGAGGCCTCGCACGAATGCAATTTCCGAAGGATCTGTGACCTGTGAGAGCTCCACCATCTCCATATTGACGTTGGAAGCAAATTCCTGTGCATAGTCCAGCACGTATGCAATTCCGCCTGACATACCAGCTGCGAAGTTACGGCCTGTTGCACCAAGTACAACCACGCGGCCGCCAGTCATATACTCGCAGCCGTGGTCTCCAACACCCTCAACGACAGCTGTAGCGCCAGAGTTGCGCACTGCAAAACGCTCGGCAGCAATACCACGGAAAAAGCAAGTGCCGGCTGTTGCTCCATACAAACAGGTATTGCCGATGATGATGTTCTCATCACTATTGAACGGCGATGTCTGAGGCGGGTATACCACAAGCCGTCCGCCACTGAGGCCCTTTCCGACGTAGTCATTTGCATCTCCCTCGAGCTCGAGTGTGATGCCCGGTGCTAAAAAGGCACCAAAAGACTGACCCGCAGAGCCTCGCACATCAACGTGCACCGTATCATCGGGCAGCCCATCACCACCAAATCGCTTGGAGACGCGGTAGGATAGCGTCGAACCCATGGCGCGATCAGTGTTGACAATGTCACAGGAGATCTGTACCGGCAGTCCCTTTTCGAGGGTAACCTCTGACTCGTCGATGAGCTTGTTGTCGAGACGGGTGTGCAACTTGTGGTCTTGCTTGCGCACTTTGAATGTGGCCACGCCCGGGCGCAACGTGTGGGCGGGCGTCAAGACGGGGCTCAAATCCAGAGCAGCAGTTTTGAGATTCAAGAGATTCTCACGAACCTTGAGCTTCTCTGCAC
>JANIVI010000176.1:0-13217 GCA_030555755.1 Wickerhamiella kazuoi | reverse complement strand
GGAGCTACCCGGTTACTTCTCTAAAGGGCCCAGCGGACAGAACGACTGCCAATTATGGTGGTAAGATCATTCTACCGCAGAGCGCGCTGCACAAACTGACAATGCTACACATATCTTATCCAATGCTGTTCGAGATTCGCAATGGCGATACGGGACGTCACACACACGCGGGTGTCCTGGAGTTTACCGCCGAAGAAGGTCGCGCTTATCTGCCCGACTGGATCTTGACGACCCTCGGCCTTAGTGCTGGCAACCTTGTCAAGATCACCAATGTCTCGCTTGTACTTGGATCGTTCGTGAAGCTGCAGCCGCAGAGCGTGGATTTCCTCGACATTTCGGATCCTAAAGCAGTGCTGGAAAATGCATTGCGGAGTTTTTCAACACTTTCGCTGGACGACGTGTTCCAGATCTCGTACAATGACAGCGTCTATGGTGTGCGCGTACTCGAGGTCAAGCCCGAGAACAACACCGCTGGCATTTCAATTGTGGAGACAGATTTGGAAGTGGATTTTGCCCCACCTGTAGGATACGTGGAGCCAGAGGCTACCCCAACAAAAGCTGCAGGACCGGCCGCGGCCGCTGCAGGCCAGGGCCCTATGGCTAAGGCAATAAATTATGCTGAGCTTGTCAAGCCACGCAAGTCCCTTGGTGCACGATCCAGTGGCAAGACTGTGCATGACCCCAATCCCGATGCGGACCAGGATGGCGGGGTCAGCGTGGCGATCTATACAAACATCGCCGCGCCGTCGCTAGAATTGCCCGAAGGCCAGCTGTTTTTTGGGTTCCCATATCTCGATGCTGATGCCCCAGAGAACGAGATCGAGGACAGTTCGTTCCGTGGGGCGGGCCAAACCCTGCGCAAGAGCAAGAAGCGCAAGGACCTGTCGACGTGAGTGCTGGCCCGCGACGTTTCGATGGAGATACAGATATAAATTACATTCTTTTATTGCTGCCCGAGTTCGTTCACATCACGGCAGTGCATTATATCGCAGCAACTTCTGTCGCCGAAGCCGCACCGCGCTGCCCAAGCCGCGCCAGCACGGCGTCCCAGTCAGCCGCGGATGTTGGCGGGATCTCCAAAAGCCGGGCCCGTGTCACCGTCAAGTTGTCCATAAGCGAGTCGAGCGCTGCACGAGCAGCTGCAACTGTATCGAACTCAGCGCGCAAGCTCGCACCGTGAACTTCTATCTTTGCACCTGCGTCCAAGTTGCGCTGCAGAGTTTGTGTTGCCGCCTCGGCACTGGCAGGTCCACTAAACGTAGCTACCACAGTATGCATACCCCTAGTCTCATCAGCTCGGGCCGCAGAGGGGGTGCGACGCCGAAGCAGCGCATCGAGCGCTCGGCGACGATCAAACCCCTCCTGTTTCAGCTTTTCGAGTCTTCGCTGAGTCTCAGAAAAGCGCTCTCGCTGCGCAGCCTGAAACTCGCGCGCCAGCAGGTCCTTCTCCAGCTGTGACTGACGTGCCCATTCTTCAGCATTGAAGGAGCGCCACTGCTCGCCTCCGCCCGGCGGCCCCGGTACCGGCGAGCTGGCAGGTCCTGCGCGGCGCTTGGTGCGCTCGCGGTCGAATGCCGCGCGCTGGTCTGCAGAGACTAGCACCTCGAGCGCCTGCGTCAACAGCTGGAAAGTCTCAATGGCGTCAGGGCTCGGATTTTTGTCTGGATGGTAGGTGAGCGCCATGCGCCGATACGCCCGACGAATTTCGCGCTCATCGGCGTCCGGCAAAACATTCAAAAGCTCGTACCAGTCCATGGTCCATCCCAGAGGACCGCGGCCAGTGGCTTGCGATCGGCCTGATGCCCGTGTGCTGCTCTTGGAGACAAGTCGCGCTTAGGTTCGCAAGCCAGTTTTCGGTCTCAATGACTAAGCGCCGGGGTAGTCTAGGTTGACCCCTTCAAACCAGAAGCCACATGAGGAAGTACTGTGCCACGACGGCGTAGATGAATAGGAATTGGATTTTGCGTTGACGCTGCGCACCACTCACCGTTGATGGCGAGCTGGAGGTCTCGGCTAGCAGGTCGTAGCGCAGCGACCTTAGCAGAAAGAAGCATGTTGCCGTAGCTGTATAAAGAAACACAGACCACTTCACCCAAGTGTTGCTAGACAAAGCTGTGGCCAGTGTAACCACTGTCACGGGTACAAATTTGTAGCCAGAATATGCCGCAAAGTCCAGAAGCCTCGAGGATGCCGCTAGCAGGTAGGTGAATACCTGCAAGAACAGCAGCTCGAGAACGATCAGCACGAGCGCTTTAGTCGTCAACATACCGAGCAGTTGAATCTGGAAGTCGCCCACAACGCCGCGAACGAGGCTAAATAGAAGCAGCCAGGTTGTCAGCGCCACGGTCGGCACGTACATGTCCGGGGCATTGATGTCGTCGCGCGGGAGCGCAAAACCCTCAGCCGCGCCGGTGTCAGTGCGCTGGAGTTGGCGGCTCCAAGGCTTGTGCCGCCAGGGAAAGAGAACCAGGAGGACCTTGCGTAACACGTAGGAATTTGACACTTGGAAGTAGTAGCGCAGTGAGTTCACTTTCACGTACTGCTCAACATTCTTGCCAATGTATTCCTGGCCATACGAGAAGGCACTGCGGCCAAGCTCAAGGCCCATCTGCGACTTGGGATCCTGCAAAAAGGAGTCAAAGCCAAAGGGTGCGCCACCGTAGCCACCAGCGCTGGATTGCTCTGGCACCCTTCCAGCGGCGGACGTGCCGGGCACCGGCGCACCGAAACCAGTGGGGTTCGCCGCATACTCTGACGTTTGCTGGGCCTGAAAGTGCACCGGATGCTGTGGCACTGGGTGGTGTAGCGGTGGGGGGCTCTTCGGTGTTGGGCGATAGCTCATTGCCCGTTAACTCTCAGGTATCTG
The DNA here is from genome assembly GCA_030555755.1 of Wickerhamiella kazuoi. Taxonomy (NCBI): domain Eukaryota; kingdom Fungi; phylum Ascomycota; class Dipodascomycetes; order Dipodascales; family Trichomonascaceae; genus Wickerhamiella; species Wickerhamiella kazuoi. The sequence continues at coordinate 10,351 of JANIVI010000176.1, read as the reverse complement.
CAGAGGCAAGGCTTCTCCCCCGGTGACCAGCATAGGCCTTGCGCTGTCAGCACAAGTCGATAATGCGCACCACCCTGAACGACACACGGCGCACGTTCGTAGTACGCACAACTGCTTTCGCTTTGTAGGAATAGGAAGAACCGAACTTTAGTTTCTATAGGAAAGGGTAGCATCTGATTGACTCGGCTATTATATATCCTTGAGCGTACCGCCGTTACCCCGTAAATGCTGCCAGTCAATTATCTCTCCCTTGCCCAGCGGGACCCTGGCTTTGCTGACAACGCAGTCGCGTGGTGGGAGCTGCAGATATACTAGGTCGCGTCAAGAGCGCGTCGCCATCCCACGCGTCGCGTGCCCATGCCGATCCGAAAATCAAAGTTCGACCGCTTTAGCGGCCCCCGGCGTACCACGCCGGTTGTGGACATGAATACAGATGACATGGACCAGCGCATGGGTTTCACAAGATTTGAGCAGGGTGCGCCCCGCATCGGTTGGCTCGTGAACCTTCGGGAAACGGTCGTCGACGTGACGCCGGAACTCCCCAATGGCAGGGCTGCCCTCGACCTCTACTTCCTGGATGAAGAAGGCGGCACGTTCAAAGCCACAGTCCGCTTCAATCCTTATTTCCTCCTTGTTTGCAAGCCTAATGCCAAAGTGCTCGTGGACGAGTTTTTGCGCTCTGAGTACCAGGACACGCTCCTGTCAGTGGAGCACCAAGAGCGGGAGGACTTGAAAGTCAGAAACCACTTGATGGGCCGACGTCAAGCCGTGCTGAAGCTCTCATTTCGGAATACATCAGACATGTTCACTTGTCGCCGGAGTCTAAATAATATTGTGGCGAACAATAAGAAGGAGGAGCAGAATTCGTACGGCAAGGATGTTGACGAGGACCCAGACCAGACGCCATTAGGCAATCCCCGTAACTTCATTGTGGACGTCAACGAAGAAGATGTCCCTTATGGAGTGCGCGTATTTATTGATCTCGACATCAGAGTCGGCAAGTGGTATAAAGTAGCCGCCTACGAGGGCGAGATCACACTGGATGAGCAGACAGAGATGGTCGCGCGTCCGGAACCCGTGGTCTTTGCATTCGATATCGAAGCAGCGAAAGAGCCGCTGATGTTTCCCGATGCTGAAAATGACCAGATCACTATGATCTCCTACATGGTGAACGGCGAGGGCTATCTGATCACGAACCGAGCACACGTATCCAAGGACATCGAACCCTTCTCGTTCACGCCTAAGGAGGAGTTCCCTGGCGATTTTGACATCTTCAACGAGCACACCGAGAAGGATATGCTTGTTCGCTTCTTTGAGCAGGTTCGTGAACACAAGCCCACGGTAATGGTGTCGTTTAACGGTGACTTCTTTGATTGGCCCTATATTGAAAAACGCGCCCTCGTTAATGGGCTGAACATGAAGGATGAGATTGGATTCCACAACGTGGGGGATGACACCTATTCCTCGTCGTACTGTTGCCACCTTGACGCGTTCGCTTGGGTAAAGCGCGACAGCTATCTCCCGCAAGGCTCACAAAATCTGAAGGAGGTTATCAAGGTAAAGCTGGGATACCGGCCACATGAGCTTCACCCCGAAGAAATGACTCCGTTTGCTCGCGATAAACCTCAAATTTTAGCCGAGTACTCTGTGTCAGATGCCGTTGCCACGTATTACCTTTACCAGAAGTACGTGCATCCCTTCATATTCTCACTGTGCACCATTCTACCGCTTAAACCCGACGATGTCCTGCGCAAAGGAACCGGTACGCTGTGCGAGATGTTGCTGATGGTGCAGGCCTACCAAAAGAATATACTGCTTCCTCACAAACATAGGCAGGATACGAAAAAGTGGTATAACGGCCACTTGATTGAGAGCGAGACTTACTCGGGGGGTCATGTCGAGTCGCTTGAGCCTGGCGTATTCCGCAATGACATCTCCTATGACTTCAAGTTGGACAGCAGGACGCTCCAGAATCTTATTGATGAGCTAGAGCCTGCTCTCAAGTATACTATTGTCAATGACGCCCACACACCACTGGATCAAATTGAAAATTTCAGCGAGGTCTTGGCAAGCATTAAAGGACAACTTGAAAGCCTGCGTGATCAGCCTGTTCGGAAAGAAACGCCTTACATCTACCATCTGGATGTAGCATCAATGTACCCCAACATCATGACGACGAACCGCCTTCAACCGGACTCGATTGTTGATGAAAAGACGTGTGAACAATGTGATTTTCACAAACCAGACAAAACATGTGCACGTAAGCTCACGTGGAAGTGGCGTGGCGAATACTATACTGCTGTTGGCGGTGAGTACGGTACTGTCGAGGAGATGGTCCGCAAACGGCAATACCCGGTAGAGTCTGGTAGGTGGGTCAATGGCGAACGGGAGACGATAATGGTTGATTATGAGCAGCTTCCCATGCAGCGGCAGCACGCTATTTTTCGTGAACGCGTGAGCGAATACTCCAAGCGTGGCCACTCCAAGGCCAAAATGGTTGAAGAGAAGGAGATAGAGGCCATTGTTTGCCAGCGAGAGAACCCGTTCTACATTAATACTGTGCGCGACTTCAAGGACCGCCGTATTAGCTATAAGCGGCTTCAAAAACAGTGGAAGCAGAAGGTGGAGGAATGTGAGAGTGTTCTTGACAAGGATGAGGCTAGTAAAATGGTGGTCCTTTACGACTCTATGCAGCTGGCCCACAAGGTTATTCTCAACTCTTTCTATGGGTACGTTATGCGCACTGGGTCGAGGTGGTACTCGGCTGAGATGGCCGGTGTTACTTGCTACACTGGCGCCAAGATAATCCAGGAGGCATCCGATTTGGTGAAAGGTCTTGGCCGTCCCCTCGAGCTGGACACGGATGGTATCTGGTGCATCATCCCCTCCTCATTCCCCGCCGAGGTGAAGTTCCGTCTCAAAAACGGCAGAAACCTCAAAATTGAGTACCCTGGTGTCATTCTCAACTACATGGTCTGGAAGGGCTATACAAACCCTCAGTACCAGACGCTCAAAGACCCTTTGAGACACGAGTATGAGACGAGCACCGAAAATTCGATCTTCTTCGAAGTTGACGGACCTTACAAGGCGATGATTTTGCCGACATCGCTCGAAGAAGGTGTCAACATCAAGAAGCGGTATGCCGTTTTTGAGCTCGATGGAAGCCTCAGTGAGCTCAAGGGCTTTGAGCTCAAGCGTCGTGGTGAGCTTGAGATCGTCAAAAAGTTGCAGACCGGCTTGTTTGCCGAGTTCCTGAAAGGTGGAACTTTGCAGGAGAGTTATGCCGCTGCAGCAAAGAGTGCTGACTCGTGGCTCCAGATTCTCGAAAACAAAGGCCAAGGTAAGGCAGATAGCGAGCTGCTGATGTTGATCTCAGAGGAGAAAAGCATGTCAAAACCGCTTGCTGAATATGGTAGCCAAAAGACTACCACCATTACCGCGTCACACCGCATTGCCGAATTTTTGGGTGAGAAAATGATTCAGCGCAAAGGTCTGAATGCGCGATTTATCATTGCCAGGTACCCGCCAAATGCACCTGTTACAGAGCGGGCCATCCCGGTCGCCATTTTCAACGCCCCGGACTCGACTCGCTCGCATTTTCTGAGACGCTGGCTGGTTAATGGCCCGAGCGAAAACTTCGACCTTCGCAACATCGTGGACTGGGAGTACTATAAAAAGCGCGTGCAGACTGTGATTCAGAAGATCATCACGATGCCTGCGGCTCTGCAGGATTTACCCAACCCGCTTCCCCATGTCAAGCACCCTCCGTGGCTCGAAGTACTCCTAAAGGAACGTACGAGCACCAAGAAGCAGCAGAGGATCAGCGGATTTTTCCAAACCACAGACAAGGCCGCTCACGTGGAGGATCAGAAAAAGCTGATTGCGGATATCGAGGATGGTTTCGGTTCCAACGTGTCGCACGGCCTGAGGACGCCTAAGAAGGGTACTGTCATCTCCAAACGCAAGCTCGCGGCCGCGATGGAAGAGGAAGAGCTTGTCGACCCGAATATCACGACGAGCAACCCGCCAAGCCCTCACGACGACTATAGTGCGTGGCTCAAGTTTCAGAAGACTGTATGGGCTTACCGCCGTCAGCAACACGCCAATAGGCAACAGCTTTTCGGCTCCCAAAAGACGCGCAATGCGTTTGGTGTCAAGAGCATGATGCTGGCGCAGGCCGAACGCGCATTTTCCAACTCAAGCTGGCATGTGCTGCAGGTGACGCCGACGGCGACGGCTGGTCAGGTCAAAGCCCACATCTGGGTAAATGGTCGGATCCAGTCGATCAAAGTCAATGTGCCTCGTACTGTTTTTGTCAAGTTCTCGGAGAATCCATTGTCGACCCTCTCTGCGTTACCACCTCAGATTCAGTTTGAGCAGGCGCACAGTATTTTGCCTGGCGGGGAGACGAGCGAGTTTCTGTACCGACTGACAATGGATGAGTCGTTCTATCAGGTCGAGTTGCTCAACGCAAATTGCATTTTTAAAAATCCGCTGGTGAAGTCGGTATACGAAACGCAAATCGAGGCGCACGAGCGGTTTCTTTTTGAGGTGGGCACTGTGTGCAAGCTGGACGATGCGCAGCCGGGCCTTCTTGGCCGCGGTCTCGACTCTGGCTTTGAGCTCAGTTGGCTTAAACGGCCACCCAAATCCGACGTTGAAGAGAAAACGTATCTGCAGGGCATTCCACTGGAATTCATTGATGTGCAGCACTATGAGGTTAATTACGAATTATTCGCCGTCCTCATTCCGTCATTCGGAAGCACCGCTCACGTTGTACACTGCAGCGGGCCTAATCAGACTTCCGAGCCGCTCAAGCTGGGCTCAGCTTATCAAGAGGCACAAAATCTCCTTAGTGACGAGACAAGTGAGGAACCGTTTTTCAAATACCGCCAGGACGTTTCTTTCACACTTCATACGTTGACGGATACGCGGAAGTTCTACGCGAAGGTCACGTCTGTTCTCAATGAGCTACAGGCCGAGCGAGCTACGCGCACGCTGCTCGTGGTCGAGTCCGCTCAAGCAGAAAAGTTGTACAAGCTTGTGCGTCCTCTTACGGAGCTGCCCTCCATCCAGCTGCCTTCCGCAGCCAGGCCACTGCCGCCCGTGGGCTGGCAGCGATCGCTCGTCAAGCAGATGGCCAAGGCATACTTCCGCATGCAGAGCCGCATGTCGCGACTGTTTTCTACGGCACGTTTCGCTGGCGTCCCGGCTGGCAATGTCCCTAAAGGTGATATCCGTCAGCTCATCGATATCGTATACGCGAGGCGTCTGTTGGAGCAGCGCAATGTACTTTGGTGGTCGCACTCGCCCCTTCCAGACTATGGCGGCGAGCAGCAGGACGGTCTTGAAGCTGCTGAGCTCGACTACGAGCCACCGCTGGTCAACAATGCAGGCTTGTACGCTGAGGTCTGCGTGGATATTAGTGTGACCAACTTCGCAGTGAACACTATTCTGTCGTCGAATTTGCAAAGTCTTGTGGATGGCACCGAGTCCTCTGTCACAACAATCTCTGGAGCACCCCTACTGCAGAACGGGTTCTCGCCCGCGGCTCTGGCCATACTAAGCTCGCTTGTACGGGAATGGTGGCACCATGTCCGAGACGATGTTTTGGATGCAGATGTCTTCCTTCAGCACCTGTACGCCTGGATTTCATCCGGCAACTCGTTGCTGTACGATCCACGGCTGCACTATCACGTGGAGAATCTGAGTAAAGGCGTCTTCATGAACTTGGTGGCCCTGATCAAGCGCAGAGGCTACTCAGTAGTCATGGCTGATCGGTCGCGCTTGGTTCTGGGAACCAACAAGTCATTCTTTGCCAATGCCTTTAGTACTGGACGTGCCATCATCGACGATATCAAACAGGTGCACCCCATTGACAACCCCAAAGGTGATCTGTTTAAATATCTGGACATTAGCCTCCAAGAGCACTGGGACTACTTGATTTGGCTCGACGATCTGAACTACGGTGGCCGCGTGACAAGCTCAGACTTGAGTGTGGTTGGTCAGGTCGTAAAAGCTGAGCACGTTTCTGAATGGCAGCTTGCTGAGCACCTCCCTCAGGTGTTCCGCGAAGAATTCCACGAGTGGGTGCTTCAATTTATGCAGGTTATCGGCGAGAAAAAGGACAGCGTTGGAGACCGCGTTCTAGCCGAGGGTGCAGGCAACTTACAGGCAACCAAGGCTCTTCGCTCGACGGCTGCCAACGACAGCGCTGACGGAGAGTACTTTGCAAACGGTGCCATCGACTATCTGTCCAAACCCCTTGTTAACCGCGTCAAGCAGCTACACCGGCGCTACCTCGATAGCCTGGCCCATGATGAAGCTGCTCGTGAGTTCGAATTTCCCGTGTTAGCTGGGGTCCGCCCCGTGCTGCTGCACTCCGCCCCCAATCCGGTTCTGGAGCTGATTAAAGACATCAGCGCCGTGTACGGCCTTGATCGCAACTTACAGCGCGAATATCTATGGTTGCGCAAGCGTTTGTTGGATGTTGTGCGAGTCGGCGAGTTCGAGCCGCGAGCTCAGTTTGTCAACCCATTTACGCCAATGACGCTGCACAGCATTATCTGCTCGCACTGCAGCTATGTGAGCGACATCAACGTGTGCCAGCCTGAGGCGCCCAACAGCTTCATGTGGCGGTGCCCGTCATGCAGGTCCGAGTTCGACCGCGTGTATCTTGAGGAGGCAATTATCGAGCGCTTTGTTAAAGACGTGGCAACGTACCAGACCCAGGACTTCAAGTGCAACAAGTGTGGCCACATCCGCGAGGACGATCTGGCGCTGCATTGTAAGTGCTCTGGGTCGTATGTGGCAACATTTCAGCCCGAGGAAATGCGTCAGAAACATGCTGCGTACCAGCAGCTCGCCCAGTACTACAACCTTCGCTTCCTACATGACTCTATCGATTCATACAGTATTTAGAGCATTTATTTATACATATTATTGCATTTCCTCAGTACGCAATGGCTTGACCACTGACATGGTTACCAGCAGGCTCGTAGGATGGGGGCTGCTTAATTGAACGCCAGTCATGCATTGCATGCTGCAAGCACACTGAGGTGCATAACTACCCAAGGTCATGACGCTTCACGACAGGCTATCTCCACGATTTTTCCCTTGCCGCGCTAATAAGGGCTATTCCATGGATATGCCAAAAGTCATCTGGATGAATTGGATTTTCTGGCCAGTTATATCGTGCCAATGCCAGCGTTGCCCCCACCGTTAAGTGCATGGAATCCCAGAGTAGATCACGTTACCCGTAAATGTAACCCGAGCCGTGGCCGCCGCTTAACCCATCCGTCATGACGACACTTTCACGAATTCAGAAAAGTCCAGTGAGTTTCACCAAGCTATTGACGCCGGATAAAAAAGTCCCGACAATCAAAGCGGCACAAAGCGACGGCTTGGAGTTGACCCGCTCACAGCGACCTGTGGAAGGATCATTTACTTGGGTTGCCCCGGAGCGTCGCAAGGAGTATAAACTTCGATGGGTCTCGCCGGCTGCGCTAGAATCTTTGGGATTGGACTCTGCAGAAGCCCAGACTGACCTGTTCGAGAAGACCTTCTCCGGCCAGACCGTATTCACAGATGAGGCGACGGGCCTATACCCCTACGCGCAGAATTATGCTGGATATCAGTTTGGACACTGGGCGGGCCAATTAGGCGATGGTCGCGCTATATCACTCTTTCAGCTAACAAATTCAGCAACCAACAGAACGTATGAGATCCAGCTCAAGGGCGCTGGTCTCACGCCTTACTCGCGCTTCGCCGACGGTAAGGCTGTGGTGCGATCGAGCATCCGTGAGGCTTTGGCTTCGGAAGCTGTGCACGCCCTCGGCATCCCGACGACGCGCGCGTTGTCGCTAGTTGAGCTACCGGGTACCTATGCGCGACGGGAAAGAATGGAGACGAGTGCCATTGTTGCGCGCATGGCTGAGTCCTGGGTTCGTATCGGGACGTTCGACCTGCATCACTCGCGCGATGACCGCGCAGAGCTCCGCAAGCTTGCGGATTACTGCGTCAGTGAAGTCTACAAAGGTGCACCAGAGAAGGCTGCGGCGCCTGGTGAGAACAGATACTATCAGCTGTTCAGAGAGGTGTGCGTGCGCAACGCAAAGATGATTGGGCTTTGCCAGGCCTACGGGCTTATGAATGGTGTATTGAACACCGACAATACATCCATTTTGGGATTGAGCATGGACTATGGACCATTTGCGTTCATGGATAAGTTTGACTTCAATTTTACACCCAACCACGATGATCACGACCGTCGCTACGGTTATCAGAACTCGCCGACCATGATTTGGTGGAATTGTGTGCGCCTGGGTGAATCGCTTGGCGAACTCATTGGCCAAGGTGATAGTGTCGATGATGAAGCTTTCAGCAATGGCACACCTGAGGAAGATCGCAAGCATGTGATTGACCGGGCCACGAAGCTGATTATGGGCATGGGCGAAGACTTTGCTGGGGTGTACAAAGAGACGTGGATGGGCAAGATGCGCGAGCGACTTGGGCTCTTGACGGTGGAGGAAGACGACGAGAAAGATCTCGTTCATCCATTGCTGAAAGTCATGCACGATGCAGAACTTGATTATAACGACTTTTTCAGGCGGCTGGGGCGAATGGAATTCTTCACTGGGAAGCTCCACGACCCGGCTGTTTTTTTGCCAAAGGAGCGCGGTATAACGGCCAAGATTGGTGCTGAGGAAGCCAAGTCTTCCATCGACGGCTGGCTAGCACTTTATATTGCTCGTCTCGAGAAAGAATTGAATGACAACGACAAGGAACGGCGGCAGCGCATGGAGAGGGTTAATCCCAACTTCATACTTAAAAACTGGGTCTTACAAGAAATCATCGCGAAAGCCGAGGAGGGCGATTGGGAGCCATTTTACGGTGTTTCAGAGATGGCATTGGATCCCTTCAACGAAAAGTGGAGCACGGGTAAGTGGGCTCAGTATGTGGACGAGGTGCCCACAGACGCTCGCGGGTTCACGTGCTCCTGCAGCTCGTAAGCCGGGGGACTCGTATAAGTTATATAACCTATTTATGGAGCTCAAGTCTGTTTTATTCTTGTAGCATCTTGCGGAATAATTTTCGCGTTTCCCACAGGGGTTCGGTGAAATGCTGCAGCTTTATTCCGCGTGTTCGGCAAGGCGTCGATCGGCGGGGTCTGGCCAAGTCAACTCTAGGCTGGTCTTCGTAGAGTGCCTCGGCACGCTCCCGAAGCCGAGTCTCGTTTTCCCACTCCGAGCTGACGGCAATCCATAGCTCAATCGCGCGCACAAGTGCTGCATCAGCTCGTTTTTGGATTTTCGGCCGCGAGTTCGCGCGAGCGCGTCGTCCGTGCAGCAGCGAGAACGGCCAAACTGCGCCATTATAACCTGCCGCGGTTGCACACCAAACATGCCGCAGAAGCTCCGCTTTTTCGGGAATTTCGGCACCTAGCAGTGGGCCCCGCTTTGTCCTTTCAATGATCTGTGCAAGCGCGCTGTCATGCATGCGGTGCACAGCATCATGCTGTAGAGCGTGGGCGAGGCGCACAAACGACTGGAGAACGCGCGTATAGTCTACACGGCTAGCCCGTACTGACCCTGGATGTCTGGTTTCCATATAACTCGCAGTGAGATCTGTTACTGGCACCAAGTTCAAACCGGCTGCGCGGGCTGACGGGGTATTTGTCTGCCACCAGCCCTGGCTCCAACTTGCTTGCAGGCGATCCCAATGGTATTGTGCCAGTAGCACGATCAGGATGCCTACAACTGCGGCGATGATAAGCCATACATGAGCGGAGAGCATCAAGTAGCTAATATCTACTGCGTACAAGTGACTTCAGACAGTGCATGCGCGCCGCTCGTTTTGAGCATCCCGCTCGTTGCACGCTCTGCATGCTGCATAGGCACGATCTGCCGAACCCTGCCCTCAAACAGGCAAGCGCAGCTAGCGACGTTGAAGCTCGATTGGTATTCAGGGTACAAAGCAGCTTAACCCCAACCCATGCAGTGGGGGCGTAGAGCCCTACGTGCCCCGGATCAGAGCTTTCTGTCCTCGAATCTGCATAGTCTGCAGTGACTCTAGATCTTACGATTGCCTCAATGATCCCTACCTTTAAGGCCTTGAGCGACGTCTACGTCGACGCTGCGCCAAACGTGCCGCGTTATGAATCACTAAAGAAGCTTCACGCTTCAAAGTTCGGGAAACCAGTTGACTTTGTCGTGCGGGCGCCCGGTCGGGTCAATCTCATCGGCGAGCATGTAGACACATCTTTTTTTGCCGTACTTCCGATGGCCATTCGCAACGATACCATTATGGCCGTCACCGTGACTGACGAAGCTGAGATTCGTATTGTCAACGT
>JANIVI010000175.1:0-13242 GCA_030555755.1 Wickerhamiella kazuoi | reverse complement strand
GCCGCGCGCGTGCCGAACGCGCGCGGCGCGCCGGCCTCGTGCGCCGACAGCCGCGCGACCAGCTCGGCCTTGCGGCCCGACACCTTGAGGTTGCGCTCGCGCAGCTCGGCCCGCAGCGACGGCACGCTCAGCGCCGCGTACTGCGTCTGCAGCTGCGACAGCAGGTGCGACGGCTGCGGCGCCGCGCTCGAGTGGTGGATCGGGCGCAGCGCCGGCGTCGACGCGGGCGACCGCAGCGCCGGCAGCGACGGCGTCTTCTTCAGCGTGTGTTTGAGCATCGGGGAGGTGGAAGGGGGGCCGCCGCGCACCGCCCAGCAAAGGCCCGCCGCCGTGTTTACCGCTGGCCCAATCCGGATCACCCGGGGTAAGCAGGGCAGGGGTTGTCCGGGGGGTGCGAGCGCCAGCGCCAGCGGGAGCGGGAGCGCCGCCGGGAGCGCCAGCGGGCGCGCCGGCGTGCTTGGCTTGGCTTGGCTGGCTTGGCTTGGCTGGGCTGGCTTAGCTTACCTGGTGCCTGGCCGCTGTGGCCCGCCGCCATGGCAAAATTCGCTCAGCCCCGGCGGGAGCACACAAACCGGCATGCCTAGCGCCTGCCTTGCGCCTGCCTCGCGGCGGCGCCGCCGCGCGCGATCATATTGTATTTATTTCGTTTCCTGAGCTAATTGAGCCGGCAACATCCGGCAAGCGCCGGCAAGCGCCGGCGGCGCATCGATCGTATTGCGCGCCGCGGCCGTTGTGTGCCAGGGCGCGGGCTGTGTGACTAAGCACAGCCACATGCGCGTGGCGCTGGAGCCGCTGCCGGGAGCCACCTTGGACGGACGCCTGCCCGGGCAGGCCCGCGGCGTGCACGGGCGCCAAATAGAGCAACCCGCCGAGCGGGGAGCGCGCGCGCATGCGGCCCTCGACCGCCGCAGGCTCGACGCCGCCGGCCCGCCCAGGGCACAATTCGCGCTGTCCGTCCCCAGCGCGGCGGGGCCGCCAAAGGGGCAGGGGGACCCTGCTACAATTGCTATCACGTGACTACGGAGCGCCGCTCGTGGCGCCGCGCGAGGAGGGGCCCACCCTCCCGGGCCGCTCAGGTTCAAATACGCGGGCGAATCACCGCGCGGGGGTCTACCCACCCCCACCTGGACCACCACCTCTCGGACCACCACCACCCCTCAAACTCAACCATGGTTACTGCAATTGCTGTGCTGCGCGGAGACTCGAACGTCAAGGGCACCGTCACGTTCGAGCAGACGTCCGAGGACGCGCCGACGACGATCTCGTACGACCTCACCGGCAACGACGCCAACGCGCTGCGCGGCTTCCACATCCACGCCTTTGGCGACAACACCAACGGCTGCACGTCGGCGGGCCCGCACTTCAACCCGAACAACAAGTCGCACGGCGCGCCCGAGAACGACGACCGCCACGTCGGCGACCTCGGCAACATCAAGACCGACGGCCAGGGCGTCGCCAAGGGCACCATCAAGGACAGCCTCGTCAAGCTGCTCGGCCAGAACTCGATCGTCGGCCGCACCGTCGTCGTGCACGCCGGCACCGACGACCTCGGCAAGGGCGGCAACGACGAGTCGCTCAAGACCGGCAACGCCGGCGGCCGCAACGCCTGCGGCGTCATCGGCTTTGCCGCGCCCCAGTAAACGTCGGGGCGCGCCCGCGGGGGCAGCCCCGCGGGGCGGAATACGCTTTAGCACGTACACGTAGCTGTGATGCAGCCGCCTAGGCTTATATATACTGACGCGATCGGCCCATGAGCAAATTGACGCTCGCTGCACTGAGCAATTTGTCTCGTGGGGCCCTGAGCGATTTGGCCCAGCCCGGCTGGGACCCGGCTGGGACCCGGCTGGGACGGCCCGCCGGTGGCAGCCGGCTCGCCAGCGAGCCAGGGCAGGGCGCCGAGCGCCCGTGACGGAGGTCACGCCGCGGGTGCAGATCGGGCTGGGAGTCTGGCGCAGCAGCACCAGAGTCGAGTTGCAAAACACTCGAGAACCGCTCGGGAAGCCTTGCGGAACCTCGCGAGACGCGCGCGCAGCGCGGTGCGGGCAGCCCTGGGCTAATTCTGCTGCGGCTTGGCGTGCGTTCTTCGATGGTTGTCGTTCCTACGTAGCTATAAATAACGGCTGGGAGGGGCCGGCGCGCGAAGCGAGTTTACAAAAAGTCGGAGACGGCGCGCGTGCGCGGGGCCGTGGCGGCCGCGCGCCGCGGCGGGTCCGCGAACGCGTCCCTGAGCGCGCGGCCAAAGTCCGCAAAGCGGCCGGCCTTGCGCGCCGGCGCGAGCGGCGCAACCGCGTCCAGCGACGCTATGCTGGCAACCTCGACGTAGGCGGCGTCCTTGTCGAGCTTGGAGGAATGTGAGTAGAGGCTGGCGGTCATGTGCGAGTCGATGCCAGAAGAGACCGCGGGGCCGTGAATTTATATGCTTTTCCAGCACCGGTCCTGTCCGCGTGCTGGTTTACATGTGCATCCTCTTACCGCAGCTGTTACTGCATGGAGGGCGTAAGTGACTGCAGGACTCATGCGCGCTGACACAGACCCAGCATGGGGACCCGCAAGGGGCACGAGTCGGGGGCGCCGGCGCCGCAAAAACGCGGCCCGTATTGTTGCGCCGATTCAGGCTGGCGCCCGCCCGGCCAGCGCCCCGCGCAGCGCCAAACGCCATTGCGCTTCGCGCGCGCGGCGCCGAGATCCGGTTAATCCCGCGCCACCGGGCGTGGCCACCCACTCTGGGTCCGCCTCACCTAGGGCAGCTGGGAGCAGCAGCGTGCTCCTGCAGCGTTACAGCTTGTGAGAGGAGCCACCGCGTCGCACGCCAATTGGTGGCATGGCGCGGTGCCCGCCCATGCGGCTCGAGGCCGATTTGTCACGTTGGCAGGCACCGCGCAGGCGCCTTTGCCCCCGGGCCGGCCGCGCAAACGGTCTGCCCGCCGTTTGGCGCCGAGACCGGCGCCGCTGCAGCCGTAATTCGCGCGCAGGCCGCGTGTCGATCCCCCCTATGGGGGCTGCCCCACACGTGCGTCTGGGGTCTGGGTCTGGGGGCCCGCTCCCTCCCAAGGGCCTGGCTGGCTCGCCATGTGCTTACTAGGGACGGGGATTGCTAAGCGTGCCTCGCGCTTAGGCATCCTGCGCAGTATGCGGTGCCCGTTGTGACAGGCAACGGCCATGGCAGGAAAAAAAAAATTCACCATCGGGTGAAAAATTGATTAAAGGCCCGTCCGTGCCGTGAGCTGGGCCGCTTGCGGCGCCATACAGCCAGGACGACGCGGTTTGTGTAATAAACTCGAAATATAATTGTCTGTATACTACGTTTTGGCGGCGCGAGGCACCGAACATCGCCGCCGGGCCCTAGCGTGCCGCAACCAGCGCGGAACCGAGTGCGGGACTGTGTGGGACCCGGGGAAACTCTGCCTGGAGCGGCGCCGGTGGCAGGCACCGGGATGGCGCCATGGCGGCGCCTTAGGCAGAGGCCTCCGGCGTCGCCTGCGGCTCCTCGGGGTCGACCGTCACCCACACGGTGTGCACGCGGAAGCTCGTGTGCCAGCGCGTGAGCGTGCTCTGGTACTCGGGGCTGGTGGTCGTCGGCTCGGGCTCGTCCGACAGCGTCGTCGTCACGTAGACGGGAATCGTCACCGTGACGGGCGCCGCGGCGCTCTCGGACGAGGGCTCGGGCTGGATGGGGCCGGGGCCGCCGATGGTGGTGAACGAGGTCGTCGCCGTGACCACCGAGCCCGGGGCAGACGCCGAGTCGGACGCCGAGTCGGACGCCGAGTCGGACGCCGACTCGACCGCCGTGGCCACCGGCGCCGCCGGCTCGGTCACGGTGACGGCGACGGTCACCACCGACGTCTCGGGCGCCGGCAGGCTCAGCAGCGTGCTCGCGGTCTCGATGGGCTCGCTCGCGTCGACGGTCGTGTTGGCGAACCCGGCCGGCGGCGTCGGCAGCACGTCGGGCGCCGAAAAGGTGATGCTCGGGACATCGAACGAGGGCAGAGCGCTCGAAAGAGGGGCAACAGCGGGCACGAAAGCGGACATTGAGAAAGAACTGCGGGTGAGCGGGTACTCTCTTGGGCCCCGGCGGCAGCGCTTAAGTACCCGCGGACAGCAGAGTTTGCCTACATGCAGCTATGCCGCCAATGCAGCGGCGCACGGGCAGCGGAAATTATCGGCAAGACAGCCGCACAGCGCGATCGTGACTTTTTTTTCGGACAGGCCATGTGTGGAAAGAAGCGCCGCAAGATGTTCTCTGGCCATCAGCGCGTCCTGCTCAGGTTTTTTTGGCCTGCCCGAGAGTGCACAGTCGGGGCCTCGCTAATGCTGCCAACGTCAATTAAGGTTTACCGATGTCGGCGGCCACGCACGCCATCTTTGTCGCTTCTTCCGCAACCTTGACGGCCAGATTCGCCAAAGTTATGGCGCAGGGGCTGTGCAAATGCCAACTTTCGCGGGCGTCGCTGCCCGAACAGATTTAGCGCTGTGGCGAGGCTCAGCCAGAAGAAGCACCTGAGGGCGGCAGCTCGAGCTGACCCGGCCGATGCCAAGAGGCTATTTTTGCCGAATTACTGGAGGAACCGCCCTCTCCAAACCGATGCTACCAGTCTCCATAATTCACTTGGCTATAGCATCGCAACGCAGCAGCGTGCCATCCGCGGGCCACTGAGGGGATGATGCATGTGCGTCGCTGCGCGATGACTGTCGTTGCCCAGGCAACTATTTCGCTAGGAAACAGAACGCCACATAAGCCCTTACCCTATGTAACACATCCCAACGGCAGCAGGCGAGCAGCCTCGACAGCCCGACACCCCGACCTTGCGGCAAGGGTCTCTCCCCCGACGGGAGTGTGCCCACCACCCACCCTTGGCGCGCCATCAGGTGACGGCGGGGTCGGGTGTGGGGCGGCTTACATATGCAACAACAACAAAGGCCGCCCCGGCTCGGCCGAAAACTGGGGGGTTACGAGATACGGCCCAGTTGCCGCCGCGCTCTTCCTTGTCACACCCACACTTGGACGGCACCACCCCCGCAGCTTATGACGCTCGCGGCAACCCTGAACCGGGTTCTCCGGCCAGGGAAGCGACGGCGTCAAAAGGGGGGCGGCACCGCTGGGGGTCGGGGCGCGGAGCCCGTGGGGGCGCCGCTGGGGACGCTGAGGCCCGTGGGGTCTTCAGGCCCCGGCGCCCCCGCGGCCCCGCCGGGCACCGTCGCGGCGCCCGCGGCGCCCTCGCGCGCCGCGCGTGCGCGGCGGTACCTCGTGGTGCACACGGCCGAGCGGCCCTCGAAACAGGGCTTTGCTCAGCCGCGCCGCGAGGCTGCCCAGGCTCCCGCGGCTCCCGCCGGCCCGGCCGCCCCAGCGACCGACGCGCCCCTGGCGCATGTGGTCGACATTGACTCGTCGTTTGGCGGCATGGCGTTCGACGCGGTCGCGCGGCTGAGCGTGCGGCGCTCCAGCAGCGCCCGCACCGTCGTCGCCGACGTGCTCCCCGACTTTCTCTACGCGGACGCCCCAACGTCGCCGGTGCGCGCGCCCAAGCCGGCGTTCGCGGCAGCGGCGGCGAGCGCGCGCGATGAGCTGAAGAGCTCTGCGAGCTTCAGCTCGGCCCTGACGGACTTGACGCAGGTCGACGATGGGCTTACTGAGTGGGGCCTGCCCAAGGTACTGGTCCCCACAGAGGCCGCGGTCGTTGATACCACCCTCGTCCCGCCCGAGCCGTCGCGCTCGATGGCGCGCTCGCCGAGCGTGCCGCTGAGCCTGTCGGCGAGCGCCACCCCTGAGGACTTCTTCGCCGGTGGTCTCGACGACTCAGACACGGCGTCGGCGCTGTTCACGGCGGCCGATGACCACTTTGATACTTCGGACGAAACGCTGAGCGACGCCGAGCCTGTGAACGCCAAGTACGCGGGCGCAGACGCGACCCACCTCTCGACGCTCTCGGAGACCTTCGAGGCGCCCGCGGCCCTCCCCCGCGTGGAAAAGGCGGCGCCGGCCTCGGCTGCGCTCGCCGCCCAGACGCTGACGCTCGTTTACACCGCGCTCGTTCTCCAGCGCGCGGGCGTGACGCCGCCGCGCTACGCGCGCGCGGCGTCGCCCGCGCCGACGCTGGCGCGCAAGTCGCTTGCCGACCTGCGCAAGGCCGCCGACGCGCAGCGCCTCGTGCAGAGCATGAGCTTTAACACGCTCGCTGGCGCGTGGATGTAGCTCGCATTTTTTTTTATTGAGTATTAGGATAAACGCCTGCGGCGTGAAATTGTAAAAATCTGCCGAAATCGCCGCGCTCGTCCTCTAGATTACGAGCCGAGCAAGCTCGAGCAACTGTTTCGCGGATCTTTTGTGGGTGGACCCAGGTGTCGGGTAGGATGTTGGTGTTGTATATGCAAGTCCCCAGGGTTCGCGCAGCGGGCAAGTGCAGCGGAGCAAGAAAGTGGGGGCGGTTGGGCCACGCGAGGTTTAGGCGAACCCGACCGCGAACGCAGGTAACACGAGAAAACGCGAGCGCTTTGTGTGGTAGCAGTAGATGTTTGCCTTTTGTGTTGAGGAAATGACTTGTTATACTTTTTTTGCCCTGCGGGTGGGTGAATGATAAGTTAAATGATATATGTGTTGCATGCATGCCATCAGGCCGTTCCAGTTCAGGCTTAGAGCGCAAAGCCTTCTTCTGAAAACTGCACGAGCTTGCCAGGGTATCTGGCCAGTGCATTAGCTGTCGCGGCCCGCAGATCGCGATTAAGACCGGGAGGGCCGCACGCGAAGACGTGGAGACCCGTATCGGCGTCAATAGCAGCCGAAAGCACAAGTTCACTGCCTGTGGGCCGGTCATATACAACAGCGAGGTCGCGGGACGCGCCACTGCTGCTTAGGCTACGCACGGGCGCGGTACCAGTATTGCCGTCGACCTCAACCTTGATCGACAGCGTCTCGGCGGCAGCGCCTGCGCCTCCCACAGGAGCTGGAAAGTCTGGGCGCACCAGACCCTGGCCGAGCGGCACGGCGACAGTGGTCGGGAGGGCGCCCGTCTTCTCAGTGTCGCTTCCGCTGCTGGGTGACACGCCGCTGGACGACACGTCCGGCAAGCCACGCACGCTCGCTTCCTCGCTCTGCGACTCGCCGGTGATGTGTACGACGACGCGCACGCCGAGATCGCCGAGCGCGGCGAGCTCGTCGCCAAAGCATGCGACGGCCTCGAGGTTGCGGACCAGCCAGTCCACGCGCACGCGGCGCGGCGCACCGCTAGCGTGGCCGAGCGACACGGCGCGCACTTGGGAGTACACGGCGGTGATGCCGATACCGCCTGCGACAAACAGCAGCGTGTCGTACGGGGCAAAGTTGATGCCGACGCCGTAGGCGCCGTCGACAAGCACCTTGACGGTGGCCGTCTCGTCGGGCGACGCAAGGATCTGGTTGAGAATGCGGCGCGTGAGGCCGGTGCGGGCCTTGAAGACGAGCTTCATGTGTGTCGCGCCGCGGGCGGCGCGCGGGTCGGCGACACTGGCGGGAACGACGGTGAACGGGTGCGACTGGTAAAAGTGCGTGGGCGTGGCGAAGTGCAGGTACACAAACGCGCCGGGACCGGACTCCCAGTGCTTCGGCATGGGCACGTCGAGGGCCACGAGGTCGCGGCCGGGGGACCATGCGCGCGCCCTGCGGACGCCGCCGTTGCGCCACAGGCGCAGGCCGCGCACAATGCGGTCGAAGCCCCACACGGCCCACGCGGCGTACCACTCCTGCTTGCACTGGTCGGTGTACCACAGGTGCCAGTAGAGGCCGATCATCGACAGCAGCGCGAGCACGATGTGCACGACGAGGAAGATCTCGTAGCTCAGGCGCCGCAGCAGCTTGACGCCCTGCACGCACATGATCGCCCAGCACATGAGCGACACGAACCCGAGAATCCACCAGTCCTCCGTCCACACCTCGGCGAGGTCCGGCAGGTGCTGGTAGCTGTAGCCTGCGGCATGGATGATCGCCTCGATCGTGATGATGCGCGCGAGCCAGCGGTGCCACAAGTTGAACACGTCCATGCCCCAGCCAGTCAGCCAGATCAAAAAGTTGTTGCGGCCCGCGAACAGCAGCAGCAGCGGCAGCTTGTACATGAGGTAGTACCCTGCGCGCAGCCCAATGTAGTTGGCGAGCTCCTGCGCGGTGCTGTCCCACAGCGGCGTGGCGTGCACGTCGCTGTAGACAACAAAATAGCTCACAATCTCGAGAATGAGCAGGCCGAAGAGAAAGAACACGGGGAGGCGCGGGATGTGCGTGCCCGTGGCGTTTGCAGGTTTCTGCGGGAGCATCGGCGGCACCGAAATGTGCCGACGGACGGCGCGGCCGCCAAACGACGTGGCGAACTGGCGGTAGAGCAGCGGGTGCGCCCACGTCACAAAGTTCACGAAAATCTGGATGCCGAAGACGCCGAGGATGTAGATCAGGTGGATCTGCCCGATCAGCTGCGCCCACTTGCGCGACGTGTGGTAGTCGATGGAGCCCTGCATCCACGGCGCGAGCATTTCCTCGTCAATGTGGAACAGCAGCGGCCCACCCGTGTAGTTGGCCTGCATGTAGGTGGTGGTGATCGGGTCCTTCATGTTCATCTCAAAGACGTCGTCCCACTTGTACTGGTTTTTGAAGCCGCAGGCGTCGCACAGCCAGTCGCAGAACTCCCACGACACCTTCCACGAGTCGATCATCGACTTTTGCGTGGCCATGGCCTGCGGCATCTGCGACGCCGTCACAATGCAGTCGACCATGGTCCGCGCGTAGTCGACATTGTAGCAGTAGTTGCCGTACGACTCGAGGTAGCCGACGTCGGGCTGCAGCGTCGCGTACGCTTCGTTGCCGAGCATAATGTCCGCACAGGCGCGGCTCCACCAGTCGATCATAGCCGCCGCCTGCCCGGCCAGGCCCAGCAGCAGCAAAATGCTGGCAGCGCCCGAACTGAACCGTGGGAACCACATCACACTTGGCTGCTACAAAAATCTACACCATTCGATAGGGCTGCATATAAGGCGGCCAGCCAAATTCTCTCAATTTGCTCGTTCGTGAAACGCATAACGCATCCTGTCGTGGTTAGGATGCAGCATGTCCCAACCAACAGCTGGTGCGCCATGGTCAGCACGCCCGCGATTAGGCGCAGCCTGCAGCTGATATGCACGCCCGCCAAGGCCGGGCATCCCCGGCGGTTGTGACAGCCGCGGAGCCACGTGCTGCCACCCCCACCCTTACGGATTTAGACTCGCACAAACAAATTGCCGTGAGAAGGTATCGAATTGGCCTATGGGACCCGCCTATCGGCCCCATCTCGCGGCGTGGAGCCTGCACGTCCTGCAAGGGCCAGCGTGAAAATTTCAAAATGGGGGTTTCCGGCAGGATCTGCACGCATGAGTCGTGCCCGAACCCCCGGGGAGCCTGTGCATGGTTTACCCCTGTCAGAGACATACCCGAGTACGCTTTGGCCACAACGCACTCTAGTTCGCCGAGGGCCGGTTCTGGCTTGATTGAAGTAGTTTATATAGCAGCCATTCTATTACAGCTATTCGGCCAGCCACCACAGTCTGGGATCTAAATTGGCGCGACATCATTTGCTGTGGTGCGATCGTCGCTCGCCAAATTTTTGTGGCGGAGAGGCCGCAGACGAGATTTGAGCCTCACGCGCCGAGACGTGCGTTCAGATATTCTATCTGCTTTTATTGAACAAATAAAGGCCCCCGGCGTGAAGTATGCAACGAGAGTATTTTTCTCTCTCCCCGCCCGGCGTTGAGGGCGTTGAGCAAATATACACACCGACGCCTCACAAAAGAGCCTGCATATTCAAAAAGCGAGCAAAATGAGCAGATTGTTCACGTTCTTCAGCAACGGATCTGGAATAGATGATTAAATAGATACGGAGGTGGTTAAAGGAAAGTCTATAAATGTGCACTGCTCACATGGTAAAGCCCTCCTCAGAGAACTGGATGAGCTTCTTCGGCGCGCGCATGATGGCCTCGGTGGCAGCCTCGCGCAGGTCGTGGTTCATGCCCGTGGGGCCGCAGGCAAAGACGTGCAGCGATTTGTCGGTATCGAGCGCGGCCTCAAGCACAAGCTCCTCGGCCGTGGGGCGGTTGTAGACAACAGTCAGGTCGCGCAGGCGGCCGGCGCCAGGGACGCTCGGGCTGCTGGCGGGGCTGGCTGTCGAGCTGCCCGCAGGGTTCACCGCGAGCGACAGCACCTGCGGGCTCTTGTCGTCCTGGTCTGCCAGCGTGTCCGGCTGCACCAGGCCCTGGCCGAGCGGCACGGTGATGATCGAGGGCGCCGACGTGCCGTCCGAGTCGGCAATGCGGGCCGTCTCGGGGCTGTCGGGGCTGGCAAGAATGCTCTTGGCCTCGTCCTTGCTGCAGATGCTTGCCTCGTCGCTGCGCGCCGAGCCCGTGACGTGGATGACGACGTGCACGCCGAGGTCGGCGAGCGCCGCAAGCTCGTCGGCAAAGCACGAGACCGGCTCCAGGTCGCGCACCAGCCACTCGACACGGATGCGCCGGGGCGCGCCGCTCGCGTGGCCGAGGCCGCAGGCACGCACGTGCGAGTACACGGCGGTGATGCCGATGCCGCCGGCTACGAACAGCAGCGTGTCGTACGGGGCAAAGTTGAGCGCGGCGCCGTATGGGCCGTCAATGACGACGCGCACGTCGGTGGTCTCGGTTTCCGAGCGCACAATGCGGTCCAGGATCTTGCGGGTCAGGCCGTTGCGCGCCTTGAACACGAGCTTGAGGTGCTTGGCGCCGTCGGCCGCGCGCGCGTCCGAGACCTTGGCGGGAATGACCGTGAACGGGTGCGACTGCAGGAAGTGCACGGGCGTCCAAAAGTGCATAAACACGTACCCGCCGGGTCCCGTCTCCCAATGCGCGGGCATGGGCACGTCGAGGGCGACGACGTCGGTCCCCGGCGACCACGCGCGGGCCTTGCGGACGCCGCCGTTCCGGAAGACGCGCACCAGCCGCACGATCCGGTCAAAGCCCCAGATAGCCCAGCACGCGTACCACTCCTCCTTGCACTGGCTCGTGTACCACAGGTGGTAGTACAGACCCACAAGCGACAGCAGCGCCAGAACGATGTGCACCACCAGGAAGACCTCGTAGTTGATGCGGCGCACAACGCGCATTGCCTGGACGCACATGATGGCCCAGCACATGAGCGACACAAAGCCCCACACCCAGAACGGCTGGACCCAGCGCTGGGCGAGCCGCGGCGTGCCAATGTAGTTGGCGGTGTACCCCGCGGCGTGAATGATCACCTCGATTGTCACGAAGCGCGCTAGCCAGCGGTGCCACAGATTGAAGACGTCCATGTTCCACCCGGTGAACCAGATCAGAAAATTGTTGCGCCCGGCAAAAAGCAGCAACAGCGGCAGGTGATACATCGACAGGTATCCGCCGCGTACTGCAATGTAGTTACCTAGCGCCTTGAATGTGTCGGCGTAGAATGGTGAGTCCGAGACGGTGTAGCCCGCAATGAGCGAGATCAGCTCGAGAACAAAGAACCCGAGCAAAAAGATGACGTGCAGCCGCGGCAGGTACGTGCCCGAGAGATGCGCAAACTTACGGCTGAAAGCCGGCGGGACGGAGAAGTACCAACGTGCCGTGCGGCCGGCGCCGGAGGTCGCAATTTGCCGATAGAACATGGGGTGCGCCCAGGTCACAAAGTTGACGAAGATCTGGATAGCAAACACGCCCATGATGTAGATGACATGCGTCTGGCCAAGCACGTCGCCGAGCCAGCGCGAGCGCTGGTAATCGAAGGACCCTCCAACATACGGCACGAGCTTTTCGGCGGGGACGCGGAACAGCTTGGGGCCGCCCCTGTGGTCAGCTTCGGCAAAAGTCGTCGAGATGTTGCTGTGCGAGTTCATCGTGAGCGCCTCGTCGAGAGTGTACTTGAGCTTGCCACCACCGTATGCCGTGCAGATCCACCCCAGGTAGTTCCACGACGTCTGCCACGTCTTTGTGTGCTCACCGATCATGCCTTGCACCTCGGGCATCTGCGAAAACGTGACAATGCAGTCGGCCATGGTGCGAGCATAATCCTCGCTCGAGCAGAAGTTGTTGTACATCTCGGCATACTCCATCCCCATGACCTCCATCCAGGCTTTGTTTTTCTGGACGACTGCTGAGCAGCCGCGGGTAAAGTAGTCGACCTTCGCCGCAACCTGGCCAGCTAGGCCCAGGAGCACAAGCAGCCGGGCCAACCCGAGATCGCTGGATGGCAGCTTCATTGCAAGATTATTTTTTCTTGCAGGCGGCAGGCCCGGCGACCAGGGTATATAGCCACTCTCTCAATTTACTCAATTTGCTCGCGGCGACAAAACATCGTGCGTCGCGGTTAGGGCTCTGCACGCAAACCGCCTGCTTTTGGGCGCCTGGAGTCATCATGCCTGCGAGGGACCTGCAGCGGACAGCGCATGCATGAGCGCCAAGGACCGGGCGGTTGCGCACCATGATCGCCCTTGGCGCGGCCTGACGTGCGTGGTCGATAGATTACGTGCTGCGGGTGAGCGCGCGCCAAGATTTGCAGACGCAGACCTCGCTACGGAGTAAAATTGTGGCGCGGCCTGCATCGCCGCTGCAGGTGCCTGCACCTGAACGTCGGTTGTTTTGGGGTGCCCCTTGGGAGGAGCACATGAACAGACAAGTTGCGCGCTAGCGTCGGCAGCATTTGAGGGCAAACTGCCAGGTAGCCAAAGGGGAAACTCAACCGGAATAAGATAAATAGTTAGAGAAATCTAGGGTGCGCGGGCTGCCAGATTAATTAAGGCCCGCGTTTTGTCTATCGTCCAGAGCACTCACATGGTGAAAGCCTCCTCCGAGTACTGGATGAGCTTGTTGGGCGCGCGGATGAGCACCTCAGCGGCCGCCTCGCGCAGATCGTTGTTCATGGGCGACGGGCCACACGCAAAGATGTGGAGCGCCTTGTCGGCGTCGAGCGCGGCCTCGAGCACAAGCTCCTCAGCCAGCGGGCGGTCGTAGACAATCGTCAGGTCGCGCAGCGTGCGGCCGGCGCCGTCGGCGCCCGTGAAGGGCGGCAGGCCCTTCTCCTCGACAGCGATGGCCAGCGTCGCGTCGTGCTCGGCGGCCAGCATGTCCGGCTCGACCAGGCCCTGCCCCAGGGGTACGCGCACGGTCGCAGGGTGCCCGTCCTTGAGCTCGTCGATGGCGCCCTGGTCGGAGCCCGACTGGGCCTCGGCGTCGCCGAGCAAGCTCGCGTCCTCGCTCTGGGCCTGGCCCGTCACG
>JANIVI010000174.1:0-13315 GCA_030555755.1 Wickerhamiella kazuoi | reverse complement strand
GCTGCGCGCGCGCGCGGCGGCAGGCGCGTTGTTCTCGTCGTGGCCGTCGTCGGCGGCGGCGTCGTCGTCGTCGTCGTCGTCCACGAGGTCGCTCTGGGCCGCGGGGCCGGCCGCGCGGTGCCGGTGCATGACGCGCAGCGCGTGCGCGGCGCTGTCGTAGATGCGGCGGACCTCCACCTCGTTGATCGGCTCGTCCTCAACCGCTGCTTGGTTGATCATGTCCTGCAGCGTGCCGTCGCCGTAGTAGGGCAGCAGAATGTACACCGTGTTGCCGCCGTCGGCCCTGCGCTCGACGAGCGAGTCGATCTGCGAGACGACCTGCGGCGAGTGCGAGAACAGTTTCGACGCCGCGAGCTCGCGCATCGCCGCGCGGTCGCGCGGCGGCGCGTGGATCTTTTTCAGCGCGTACTGCTGGCCGTGCTGGTCCTCCACCAAGTAGACGTAGGAAAACGCGCCCTCGCCCAGCAGCTTGACGATGTGCAGCTGGCGGCCGTTGATCACGAGCGACGGCGAGCCAAAGAGCGGCGCGCAGCACGCCGCCAGCGTCGCCCGCAGGTCGGCAAGAACGGTCATGGCCGGCGGCAGGAGGCAGTTGGATCAGTGCGGGGGCGGAGGCGGAAGCGACTGGCTGCGGGGCAGGTTTGGGCTCGCCTTCGCTGGGAGTGAGAGGTAGGTCTACCTCATCGGGCTCTCGTCTCTGCCGGTAAGCTGGGAGAAAGCCGAGAATCTGTCGGCCAAAGGTTTCCAACAGCATGTCCATCCAAACGTCGGACGCCACGTTGGTGCGCGGCACGAACCTGATCGCGGTGCACTCGCACATCACGGGGCTGGGCCTCGCCGACGGGATCGAGCCGCGCGAGAAGTCGCAGGGCATGGTCGGGCAGCTCAAGGCCCGCAAGGCCGCCGGCGTCGTGCTGCAGCTCATCCGCCAGGGCAAGATCGCCGGCCGCGCGATGCTGCTCGCCGGGCCGCCGTCGACGGGCAAGACCGCCATCGCCATGGGCATGGCGCAGTCGCTCGGGGCCGAGACGCCGTTCACGACCGTCAGCGGCGCCGAGCTGTACTCGCTCGAAATGTCCAAGACCGAGGCGCTCACGCAGGCGTTCCGCAAGTCGATTGGCGTCAAGATCAGCGAGGAGACCGAGATCATCGAGGGTGAGGTCATCGAGATCCAGATCGACCGCTCCGTTGCCGGCGGGCACAAGCAGGGCAAGCTCACGATCAAGACGACCGACATGGAGACCATCTACGAGCTCGGCGCCAAGATGATCGACGGGCTGTCCAAGGAAAAGGTCGTGGCCGGCGACGTTGTGTCGATCGACAAGGCGACGGGGCGCGTGACCAAGCTCGGGCGCTCGTACGCGCGCTCGCGCGACTACGACGCCATGGGCGCCGACACCAAATTCGTGCAGACGCCCGAGGGCGAGCTGCAGCGGCGCAAGGAGGTCGTGCACACGGTGTCGCTGCACGAGATCGACGTGATCAACTCGCGGACGCAGGGCTTTCTAGCGCTGTTTTCCGGCGACGTTGGCGAGATCCGGCCCGAGGTCCGCGAGCAGGTCAACGCCAAGATCGCCGAGTGGCGCGAGGAGGGCAAGGCCGAGATCGTGCCGGGTGTGCTGTTCATCGACGAGGTGCACATGCTGGACATCGAGGCGTTCTCGTTCATCAACCGCGCGCTCGAGGACGAGCTCGCGCCCATCGTCATCATGGCGACGAACCGCGGCGTCACGCAGACGCGCGGCACCGACTCGACGTCCGCGCACGGCCTGCCTGCGGACCTGCTCGATCGCGCCGTTGTCATCTCGACCACCGCGTACTCGGGCGACGAGATCCGCGAGATTCTGAACATCCGCGCCCAAGAAGAGGAGGTCGAGCTGCACCCCGACGCGCTGGCGATTCTCGGGAAGATCGGCGAGGAGTCGAGCCTGCGGTACGCCGCCAACCTCATCTCGACGGCGAGCCTCGTTGCTGCGCAGCGCAAGGCCCAGGTCGTCGAGGTCGCCGACGTTAAGCGCTCGTACACGCTGTTCCTCGACGCCAAGCGCTCGGCGTCCTACCTCAGCGAGGACGGCTGGACGTCGGTTGAGCCAGTCGCGGCTGTTGCGGCTGCTGCCCCTGCGGCCGCAGCGCCGGCGACGGGCGAGACCACCGAGGCCCAGATGGATCTGTCCTAGGTGCGCTCCTTACCCCCGGCCCCGACCGGGCCTGGCGCCCCTACCAAAACTAAAACAGACGGGAGCCATGTAATCCTACATACATAAAATATTTAACGCTTTTATCGCCGACGGAAGAGCCCAGCGGGGTTCGCCGCCGGCGCTGGTTGCTGGGGCTGACGGTTTGCCGCGAGCCTTGCTACGGCTAGCCCGAGCCGCGGGTGTTGAGGATCAGGGCAATGATCATGCCGTACAGACCGAGCACCTCGGCGAAAATCAGGATCAGGACAATGCCCACAAACAGGCGCTGTTCCTGCATCAGGCGGCGCACGCCCTCGTCGCCAACGACGCCGATGCAGTAGCCCGAGGCGAGCGCAGCAAAGCCCACGCTCAGCCCGCAGGCCAGGTGCATGAACCCGTTGAACAGTGTGTACTCCTTGGCCGGGTTGAGCTCGCCGACAATGAGCACGCTCACCACGAGCCCGTACACGGCGAGAATACCGCTCATGATGACGGGAATGAGCGACTTCATGATCAGCTCGGGCTTGAACGTGCCGATGCCGGCGATGCCCAGCCCGCTCTTCGCCGTACCAAGGCCGGCACCCGCGGCGCTCAGCACCAGCGCCGCCGCGCAGCCGGCAAAGCCGAAGAAAGGCGCGTACGCAGGCGCGTACTCGGAGGCCATGGTGTGTGGAAGGACGGTGGTTCACGTGGGTGCGGAGACACTAGCTGGGAGAGCAGGGTCGGGTCGGCCAGGGCGACCTTGTCCAGCTGACGAACCCGAGGCAGCTGAAGGCCAGCGGCAAGCTCAGGCACTCACGGCTGCCAGCCAATCCGCCTTTGCAACGCCATTGAGCCGCAATTTTTGCGTTCGGACCGACAAGTGAGATGCAGTTTACAATACATACGCTAGTTCCAAGCAGCACGGCCGGGATCATCAAAGCCGCCGTCCCACGCCCGGCCCCAGTCAGCCGGGGCCGCCGGCTCGCCGCCGGCGCTCGCGTCGTCCGCCGGCGCCTCGGGGGCCTCGTCGCGCCGCGTCTGGGTGAGTGCTGGCGCCTCGATGTCCTCGTAGGCGCGCGCAGCGCCGCGCGCACCGGCATCGAGCGCGTCAGCGAGCTCGCCCGGCATCGTAGGCACAAAGTAGTGCGCCGACTGGGTGTCGGCGCCGCCAAGGCCGCCGCCCCAGAACGCAACGAGCTCGCGCATTGACGGCACGTAGAACGGCAGCACCAGCTCAGCGTCAAGGTAGATGTCCTTGGCCGTGATGGTCTTGGCCTGGACGGTGATGGGGTTGGGCTCAGGGAGCACGGGCAGCCCGAGCGCCGGCACCCCCTCTAGGGACGCGGGCGGCGCAGCAGACGGGGCGGCCGCATCCCCGCCGCGGGCATCAGCCGCGGCACCATCTTTGGACGCGCCGGCATCCTCAGGTGTGCTGGCTCCAGGGCCGGCCTTGTCGGTCTTGGGAATCGGCTCGACCGGCTTCGTTGCGCTCCCCGCGGCGGCAGCGCCCGCTGCGGCCGTTTCCGCTGCAGCCTTTTCCGCAACTACCTTTTGTGCCGCGCCCTTCTCCTCGGCCGCCTGCTGCGTCTTGTAGTGGGCGGCAAGCTCCTGCAGATAGATCCGGTAGTCCTTGGACAGGGCTGGTTCGTTGACCTCGCTGCGGTAGTGCTTGGCCGCGTAGAGCAGCTGGTTCGGGTTCAGCGATTTCAGCTCCTGCAGCGCTGCGATCACATTGGTGAAGTCCGTGCCGAGCCCGCTGAACACCTGCAGCCACTGCAGGATCTCGGTTGCCGGCGCGAGGTGCGCGCGCGCGAGCTCGACCAGCGACTTGTACGCGGGCGCGGTCGAGAACTCGTCGCCGTCGCTGGGGCGGCGGTTATTGTTGCGGCACCAGTCCTCGACGAACGACAGGTTTAGACGGATCTGCATCGCCCGCGCCCGCGCGAGGTATTTGCGGTTCCGCAGCACGGCATTCGCCATCGCCGCGCCGAGCCAGTACAGGAGCTGCGACAGCACCTCCTGGACCACGATGGGATGCGCACCAAAGATGTCGAGCACTAGGACCAGCGACGAGAGCACCGCGGTGAACTTGCGGGGTGCCGGTTTGCGCAGAGCCTCGACAGAGGGCGGCAGGATCATCTTGGCGGTGTCAGCGACGGGGTCGTCCGGCTTGCCCTGCCGGTGGAACACGCTCCACGCGCCGCGGTACCGGATCGCGTCAAGCCCGGGGATGTTCTCGTAGTCGAGCAGGCACGGCCGCAGCAGCGGCTCGAGCAGCTCGCGCGCAACGCCGACCACGGTTGCCGTGAGCGTTTCGAGCAGCTCCTCGAGCGCAAGCTGAAAGTCGGCGTGCGTCGCCAGATTCACCCCGGCGTCGCGCCGCATGTAGTACAGCAGCACGTGTATGTTGACGAGCCAGTATGCAACGTAGCTCAGATCGTGTTTGTGCTCCTCGACCACTCGCAGCACGCGGCGCCCGAGGGGGTTGAGGAGGCCGACAACGGCGTCGGCCGGGCCATTGTAGTGAAAAAAGCGCAGCACCAGGAAAATAGCGTTCGCCGACAGCGGCGGCTGGTTTTTCTTGAGGGTCGGCCGCACGTCCGAGACGACGAGGTCCAAAAACCGCGGAATGTCGCGCACGCTCAGCGCAAACGACTGCTCGAGGCGGTACCGGTCCCAGTCGAACTCGTCGCGGTCCGCTGCGTCGAGCCCGAGGGCCGCGCCGCCGAACCCGAACGCGCCCAGCGCGTCGGCGTCGGCGGCGTCGTCGCCGATGATGGTCAGGCCCAGCGCCGCGGACGACTCCTCGAGCTGCTGCTGGAAGTGCGTCTCGACGTCGGCCGGGTTGGCCACCGGCTTGTAAAAGTCGCCGCCGGCGCCGCCGGCCGCGTCGTCGCCGGCCGTCCCGAGGCCGTTGGCGCTGAAGTAGAGCGCAATCGCCGACCCGGGGACGGCGACGTCGACGGCGGAGCGCCCGCCGCTCGTTTTGTGCTGCGCGTCGGCGCCCTGCTCGAGCAGCCGCCGCACAATGCCGAAATGCTGGTTCTGCGCCGCCCACATGAGCGGCGTCCACTCGTTCTGGTCGGGCTGGTCGACGGCGGCGCCCGCGCCCAGCAGCTCGGCGACGACGTGCTCGTGGCCAAAGATGCTCGCGTACACCAGCGCGGTGCTGCCCGCTGCGTCGCGCGCGTCCACGTCGACGAGCGCGGCCGCCGCGGCGTCGCCGAGGATGTCGTGCGCGACGGCCGCCGAGCCGTTCTGCGCGGCCTCCACGAGCTTTTGCTGCAGGACCGCGCGCTTCTGCTCGGCGTCGGTCGCGGCGTCCCGCAGGATCGCCTCGACGTCCACGTCCTCGGGCTCGTCGGCACTGCCGCCCCACTCCATGACAAAGGGGCGCGTTGCGTTGGCCGGGACGTGGGGGTGGGGATGGGATGGGATCGCGCGCGGACGGGCGACGCGCGCAACGTGGACGAAGCACAGCTCCCACACCCCGTACGCCGGACCGCGCGCACCCACGCGGGCACCCACGCGAAAACGAGGCGCAGGGGCTCTGCGTCGGCCGTTATGTGCAGTAAAAATAAATAAGTATAAAAGTCCGATCCAGGCAGCGGCACAAAGGCGAGCGCCAGGGTGCCGTCGAGACGTCTGCCTAGGCCTTGATTTTGAAGCCGAGCTTGAGCTTGAGCGGCTTGGCCGGCGGCTCGGCCAGCGGCTCGGGCTTGGGCTCGGCCGCAAGCTCGTCGACGGGCTCTCTTTTCGGTACCAGCGCAGTGCCGTTGGGCGCGCCGCCAGCACCACCGACAGCCGGGCTCTCGAGCTTGATTTTGATTTTTGGCGGGGCCGGGGCCGGCGCCTTGCGCTTTTTCAGCACGTTGCGGTACCGGATGACCATCATGTAGCCCTCGCCGCCGCGGCGCCGCGCCGTCAGCTTATACAGCTTGGGCGTCGCGAGGCGGACCACGAGCGACTGCTCCGACTCGTACAGCACGTCGGCGAGGTCGAGCAGCACGCGGCGGTCGAGCACCGACACCGCGCGCGACGTCAGCATCGTCCACAGCGCGCGCTGCAGCGGCACGCGGGCGCCGAGCGTCTCGCGCAGCAGCGGCACGCCGGTGCGCACCGCGCGCCGGGCGATCGCGCGCTGCCGTGCCATCATCATGCTCTCGTTGCCACGCGCAGCGTCGCCGGCGGCAAAGTACTCGCCGTGTAGCGCAACCATGCCGACAAACCGCCGCAGGCACCGCAGCACGCCAAACCGCACGTACCGCGACGGATCTTGCAGCGCGACACCGACAACGTACTGCAGGACCGCCTCGTTGCGGTACCCGCCCAGATCCAAAACAGACTGGATCGCGGCGAGCCGCACATTGCTGGGAACATCGGGCCGCGTCATCTGGAGCAGCTTCTCGAGCCGAGGGCGGCCATAGCCTGCGCGGATCAGCAGCTCCTCCTGATAAATGGCACCAACGCTTACAATGTAGTTGTGCGACGGCAGCCACTGGTCGAGGCGCAGGCACTTGTCGATCTCGGCGACCACCTCGCTGAGGTACTGCTGCACCTCGGGGTCACCTTGATCAACGGGCGCGGCCTCCTCGCCCAGAGGGCGGAGCGTCGTCACAGTAGCCGTCATCAGCGTCAAGATGTACTCACTGTCAGAAAACGGGTTACCCGAGTTCTCATTGTAGCGCATCAGATTCAGCAACATACTTTTGATATCGTCCGGCGCCTGCCCGGCCGTGTCACGAACATAGCTTAGCGCCGTGATGATGGCCTTTTGAATAAAGTAGAGTGCCGAGTCGCTGAAGTTGTTGGGCCGCGGGATCAGCGTGTCAGGGAAACAGAACATCTCCTGAAAGACTTTGATCAGATGAAATTTTCCAAGGTAATTGATCTGTTCGACGGCTGATGCCACGAGGCCCAAGGCTGCGTGGACGCGAACTTGATAATAGTATCGGCGGTCCATAAGCGTGCGGGTAAGAATCGATGAATAGATCGTGTTGGGCGGTTGCGTCGAAAAAAACGTGACGGCCTCGTACTGAGCAACCACGTCGCGGTCTTGCTGCAGCTGCGAGGCGTACATGTAGTCAGGTTGACCCAGAAAAATCTTGCCAATCCACTCAAAGTCCGAGTCCACGCGAATCCACTCGAACGCCTCATTGAACATGTATTCTTCGTCGTCCTGGCCCCAGTCGCTGAGCCGCCAGCCGTCGATCTCGCGATCGCGCATCAGCACGTCACCCATGCAGTGGATAAGCCCCGCCGAATCACCGTCCTCGGTCTCGGCACCGCCAGACCGAAACTTTTGGTTGCGCCGCAGGCGCTTGTACTTGGTGTTGTACTGGATGTCAAGCTTCGTAAAAGAATCCTTGAGAAAAACCACGTGCTCATAGGGCGTGCCGTCTGCCTCGTGAATTCGAATCGTCATGGGGCCAGTGAAGATGGGCGCGACCTCCACCTCCTGGTGCTTCCGCTGGCGCAGCAAATCCTCGACGGCCCGCTCCAGGAACCGGTCATCTCGCACATCTTCAGGCGAGAATTCGCGGCTTTGTACCTGGCCGATGCCCATCTCGATGAACATGCGCTTCTTGTTGAACCGCTGCGTCACGCGGAAAATTGGGTAGCCCGACCCGTAGACCCACTCTTCAAAAAATGTATCCAAGCGGTGATGCGCAACCCGTTCACACAACTTCATGAAATGCACGGTGTTAACCTGCGAGTTCAGGTCACCTGACATGCTCTGCAGGAAAAGTTTGGGGATTACTCGAGATAAGCCGAGAGACCGGTCCGTCTTGGTCATGCGACGGTCCAAGATGTAAAGCACCATTGGCGCCTTGAGCCGGATGAATTCAAGGTCATCAGGATACAGCGGAAACTGGAACTGCGGATCAGCCAGCGGCGCGCGATTTACGTCTTGCCGAACAATTTCGTTCGAGTATGACTTCATGCGGAACCGATACTCGTTGTTGCCCATAAGTCGGCGCACGAATAGGTGTGTCATGTAACGCGAAATACCTTCAGTGATCCACAAGTCGTTAAGCGAATGGGCCACAATATTCACGCCGCACCACTGTGCCGCTAAGCACCTGATCAGAGGCTCAGTATTGGCAAAGACAGGGTCGATCGACTCCGGGGGAAATAGGAGCCTGTCTGTGCAGATTGTTAGGCCGGCGGCATCGGCAGCATCAAATGAGTAGTCGCTCACGAAGCACAACGAGTATGCCGCAAAGGGGAACGACGCGAACTCACGCGTAAAGTACTCCATCGCCTGTGTAAAGATTCCACAAGTATTTTGAACCAGTGGCGCCTTCTCGGGCAGCGAGAAAACGCAAAAGGGAATGCTCGACGCGCCAGAAACCTCGTCACCTTCTTCACTAGATGAGGAGATGAGTGTCTGCTGGAACGCTCCGAGAGCAAACCCAACATGCTGGGCGAAAATGGGTGTGAACATTTCGAAACTGACGAGCTTTTTGTTCGGGTCTGTGGGATGCGCGACCTGATTCGGCGAGTTGTTATTGCACACGACCACAAATTCGCGCTTAAGCTCCTCGTCGTCATCGTCCTCGTTACCTTCATCGTTGTCTTTATCGTCCTCATCATTGCCAGAGTCCTCAGCATGCTTCCCGCCTGTTTCAAATCCCTGTTCCTCAGTGTCCTCTTTGACCCCGTTGGTCTTGACGCCATTGGTGGTGGTGGTGGAACCAGCGGCGATCAAGTTCTGCAGGCTGCCCAGAGTCTTTGGCACTGAAAACTCCAGCTCCCACGTGCATAAACCAATCTGGCCATCAACACATGGCACCCAAGAACTAGTGGCCTGGCCCAGCGGCACGTGAGTCGTATATGCGTGCCACTGACTGGGTGGCAGGTCGGTGCCGAGGCCACCCACAAAGTTCAATCCGGCCGACACTCCCTCACTCTCAAAGTAAACGCGGACTGTCAAGTGCTGATACGACTTCTCCTGCTCTGAGTGCGAAACTAGAAAGGTGGCGGACGAGTCCTGCGTGGCAATCTGGACACTGTCGGGCACATCGATTGTCAGGTCGCCGGGTGCTGTCTCGGAGAACAAATTTTTCATCTTCTCCTTCAGGAAGCCGGCTTGCTGAACACCCCAGCCAGCAGGAGTCTCGGGAAGATGCCGCGCAAAGTCCCTGTGCTGGAATGTTGAATCGGTTTCGTTCACCTGCACTTTAGTGATGGTCATTTGGCGCGCATCTAGGACGATGTGGCGAAGGTCAGCCAACACCGGCACAATCATGAGCTCCACCCACCCTTTGAGCCTGTGACTGGCCAGGTCCACGTCGACAGAGACCTTCTGATGGGCCACATTAAACCCGCGGCTCTGCGCCATGGTGTCGACTGACGGGTGGGACGAGCTCACGTTGACTAACGCGCGTGAAACAAGCTTGGCGGCAAGGGTGAAAACGCCTAGCTGAGACTTGAAGCTGGCCAGCTGGGCTGGGAGGGAGAGTGCTGTCACGCCGAGCTGCTCGCCAGCGGCTGCCGGGGACGGTGACCTGCAGAGCTGACAACACGACCCCTAAGTTGGGAGCAGTCGGCTCGGGAGCTTGACTGCGCGCGAAGGTGGACTGCACGAGGTAATAAGGTGAGCGAGTTTATGACCTCATTTCGCATAGACACTCGGACCCCCAACGCAGTTCAGGCAGCAGCCATGCCGACAGCTTCGAACGGTCAAGATCCGAATTACCCTTCGAGTAACCAAGACTCGTATCGTACGCCCGTTCGCGGCTGCTTAATTTGGTCTTGTGGCTCAGCGTAAATCACAAGCGTGCTCTCGTGCTCAGACCCTAATCCGCGGCGTCATTACTGCAGGAGCAGTGCTGCAGCGCGGGTCTGGTGGGGTCGGGCGCAGGCTGGCTTCCCGGGAATCACCTTGCAGCGCCGCACGCTGGACGGCGTAGACCATATCTTTCTAAATGGCTTGGAAATTCTTAATCAAGAAGAATGCGCAAGTTCAAGTGCCCACTTTACGTGTATACTCTAGCTCATGGCTCTCGGGTGTTGACCCACCATCGGGTGGCGGGGATCGGGGCCGTATCTGGAGACGTAAGCGTCCCAAACTGGCTGTGGCTAGCTGATAAGGTCCGAGATGAGGCCCGATACGGGTAGAGAGAGGAGTGTACCACAGACTGTATGACTACGTAGAACGAGTATTTGAACGCCTCACTAGTCAATGTATCTAATGTCGTCAAGGGTAGTAGCCTAGTCTGTAGGCAGATGACGCCATTGGGGTCCGTGTGTTCATTGCTCACCTGACTTGAGGAGCCCGACCCTAGCCCGCGCGCATGGGATAAATGGGCGCGGATGCCCGCCTATCCCCCCGCCCCTGCTTCAGCCTAACTACTATTATGGTTAAGCAGACAATTCTTCTCGCCCTGCCGCTTCTGGCGCAGGCTCTCTACATTCCCCACGTCGGTGAATTCGCCGACGTGTTCGACGTGCGCCCTGCTGACCTGGAGGATGGTAAGGTCGTTGCCCTGCCCCTCGCGTCGGCTGGTGGCAACGCCGAGGAGGACGAGCACAAGGACGTCTCCGAGCACCCTCATCACCACGGTAAGCACCACGGCAAGCACCACGGTAAGCACCATGGCAAGCACCCCGGCAAGCACCATGGCAAGCACCACGGCAAGCATGCCGTGAACTTCCATGGCTGCGCGGACATGGACCCCAAGGACAGCCACCGTCCCCTGATCTCGTCGGAGACAGCTGCGCCTAAGGTGATTAAAGACAAGTACATCATTGTCTTCAAGCAGGACGTTGCTCAGGAGCACATTCTCGACCACATGAGCTGGCTCCAGACGACCCACGCCGAGCACATGGACCTCGCGGTTGCCCAGGGCATTGAGCAGGACGTGATTGGCGCCGTGAAGAATGGGCTAACGAAAGTTTTCGACATTGGCTCGTTCCGCGGCTACGCTGGCCACTTCCTGCCCGGTACCATTGACCTCATCCGCCAGAACCCCCTGGTTGCATTCGTCGAGCACGATTCGATTGTGCACGCCTCGCACGAGGAGACCGAGAACGGCGCTCCCTGGGGTCTGGCTCGCGTTTCTCACCGGAAGGCGCTGTCTCTCGGCACCTTCAACAAGTACCTGTACGACGACGAGGGTGGCGAAGGCGTCACGGCGTTTGTGGTTGACACGGGTATCTACGTTGACCACGACGACTTTGAGGGCCGCGCCACGTGGGGCAAGACCATCCCTCGCGGCGACACCGACAGGGATGCGCATGGGCACGGCACGCACTGCGCGGGCACCATGGTCGGCAAGACGTACGGTGTGGCCAAGAAGGCGAACATTGTTGCCGTGAAGGTACTGGGCTCGGACGGCAGTGGCTCGATGTCAGACGTTATTGGGGGCATTGAGTACGTTGTGCAGGAGCACAACAAGAAGAAGGGCGACAAGAAGTACAAGGGCTCGACCGCGAACATGTCTCTGGGTGGCGGCAAATCGCCCTCGCTGGACATTGCTGTCAACGCCGCTGTGACTGCTGGTGTCCACTTCTCGGTCGCTGCTGGCAATGAGAACCAGGACGCCTGCAACACCTCGCCCGCTGGTGCCGGGGAGCCGATCACTGTTGGCGCGACCTCGGTGAGCGATGCGCGCGCTTACTTCTCGAACTACGGTCGCTGCGTGGACATCTTCGCCCCGGGTGTGAACGTGCTGTCGGCTGGTACTGAGTCGCCCTCGTCGACCGCGATCATGTCTGGTACGTCGATGGCCTCGCCCCACGTGGCCGGTCTGCTGACCTACTTCCTGTCGCTGCAGCCGTCGTCCGACTCGATGTACGCCGTGAACGGTGCGATCACCCCCAAGCAGCTGAAGAAGAACCTAATCTCGTTCGGTACCCCCGACGTCCTCAGCGACGTTGACAGCGAGTCGCCGAACGTGCTCGCGTTCAACGGCGGTGGCAAAGATATCTCGGCTCTGTACGCTGTTGCGGACGAGGACCAGGCTGAGTCCGAGGCCGAGGAGAAGATCGACCTCAAGAGCATGTTTGCTGAGCTTGAGCACGACCTGGCCGAGGCCGGCGAGGAGGTCCTGGAGCAGCTGCAGGCGGCGGCCGAGGCCGCGGCCGAGCGCCTGCAGAACCTGGCGGCCAAGGTGTTTTAATTGCGGCTCACGGTATAAATATTAGTTAGTAGTTATGATGTCATTATTATTCGACACGGAAAAGGGGGACGGGCCGTAGCGTGAGCCAGCCAGCAACCCGCCGTGTCGCATTGTTTCTCTCCCTGACCGCCCGCGCCTGTATCCCTCTCCCCGACTCAAATCACGTGACTGAACCGCAAGGTGCGCCCAGCCTCCCCGCGTTTTTTCGGCACACCCACATGCACGCTAATGCGGGCTGCAGCCTGCACCAGCCTCTTCTGGTGGCAGTGGCCTCGCTGCCGAGCCATCGCAAACTTGCAGACCTGCCCTGACGACCAGCAGGCCAGTGATTGTGCTGGCGTAGACCGGCTGCGAGCACGCTTCTTGACAGTCCCTCCGCCCGCGTCCCCCGTGCCCCGCTCACCATGGCCACGGACGCGCTCGAGCAGGTGTTTGTTTCGAACGGCGGGCGCCGGCGGCGCAACCCGTTCTGGCCGGCGCGCAACCCCTCGGGGGCGTCGAGTGCGGGCGCCACGGCCGCCATCCAGATCCGGCCCGAGGCCAGCGACTTTCGCGTGACCCACGACTCGGTGCAGGGCGCGCTCAGCCGCCCGGCGCCGGCCGCCGCGGCGCGGCAGAGCCCCCAGCGGTCGCCGCGGTCGCCGCGGTCGCCGCGGTCGCCTGGACGCCGGTGGGACACGCACACACAGGCGCCCGCGACGCCGACCGGCCAGTGGGGCGACTACTTTGATCTGTACGAGGAACCGGACGACGCGGACGACCTGTCCGAGTCCGAGGCTGGCTCGGAGCTCGGCTCCGAGTCGGACGCCGAGAGCTGTTTTGCGCCGGAGCCCGCGACGCCGCCCGGCTATTTCCCGCTGCACGCGCGGCGCAAGGGCACCGCGTTCGCGGACGCGGCGGTCTTCGAGCCGGAGGAGTCCATGGCGGACGTGCCCGTGGCGCTGCCCGGCTCGGGCCGGCGGTTCGGGCTCAACCTCATGCCCGCGAGCCCAGTTTCCCGGGCTTGTGACTGAAATAGCTGATCTTCGG
>JANIVI010000173.1:0-13402 GCA_030555755.1 Wickerhamiella kazuoi | reverse complement strand
CTCGGGTGCAGCAACATCAACTGGAGCACGCTCGCGGCCGCCGTGGCCGTGCAGCTTGCGCCTTACATCAAGAAGTACGGGCCGGTGCTTGTGGCAGACCTGCTGGGTGAGCTCAAAAAGGGCATTTCCCGCCTTCCGGGTCTGCTTCAAAATTGCCCGTGCTGTGGCCTGTCGCCGCATGGCGGCAACAGCTCGGGTGGCAATAAGAAGATTATCGCACCCGGCAAGGGCGGACGCAAGGACACTGTACCCGGAGGCGGCCACCAGCCCGGCCAGCCCAGCAACGGCAACGACTATATTGATTATCCAGCACCTTGGGCGCCCGGAAACGGGCCTGGCTCTGGCAGCGGAAACGGTGCTGATGGCTCACCTGCACCAGGCCAGCCCAATAAAGGTCAGAAGGACATCGTTTCGCAACCTGGAGATAACAAGAAAAGCTCGCGTCGCCGCTCATCAATCATTTCGATGCCGATAGGTTTCGACTCGTCCAAGAAATGGGGTGCAAGCTCCCTTCGAGCCTTCGCCGAGTGACGACTCTGCGTCATGTACCTGGCAGCTGCCGTCAGCACCAATACGGCTCCACGAGCCACTCGTCTCACAGATCTCCCGACGGCAGATCCGCGCTTGCGCGATATGCAGCAACGCCGTCGCCCGAATAGGGCAGGATCGAACGCGGTACCTCTGTATACACCTTTAGATCGTGCGCCTTCAGCCCACACCCATATCTAAAAACGTAAGTCTATAGCGAAATGAAATAAGCTCATCTCTGATTTGGCAGCTTTCGTCACGGCATACCGCGGGCTGAAAGAGCCACAACTCGGGGGCTGGGCACATGCGGGCCGCTGGGTCCCCCTGTTTCAGCTGCAGGGCCCTGCCAAAAATGGGTGGTCATGCTTGGTAAGACGTCGCGATGCAGGTCCCACCGGGCCAAGAAAGGTTGGCATGTGCCTCAGGATGTCGCAAACCATTTTTCAAAAGCTACAATGCGCGTTCAATAATCATATTGTAGCCCCTGCGGTTGCACATGGGAGCACGGTGCCCCCGTTATGTCGCTGAGTCGCTCTCCTTAGCTGATCTCGCTAGCGCCACGATGCCGCACCTCGCACGTAGCCGTACTCCCGGCGACCTGCCTCCCAATGATCACAACCATAGGGGTCTCTACGCCTAGGCGCCGAACTAGGTTAAACGGGAACATATATCTTCGAGCAGCTTTATAGGCACCACGTTTGGCTCATTATAAAAGTAACGAGAGGCTTTTCGCCTTCGTTGTCCTTGTCATGTGATTTCGCTAGAGTGGTCGGTCTCATGCACGCGCATGCACTGTGGCGGATCTCCTGCGGGTCGGGGACTCAAGGGGGGCTGAAAGGCAGGGTGGCCGGTGAGCGGGTCATGCTGTATAAAAGACCGCTGGAGACTTGTGAGCTGAATATCCAGCACGAAGTCGCCAAAATGCGATACCAAGTACTTGCGCTCTCCGCATCCCTTGTTGCGGCCCAAAGCTGGTCAGCAAGCTTTTCCAATGGCTCCACCACAGCGCAGGTGCCACCGCCGCTGCCTGCGAGCTCTTCCGCAGACCTCGACGAATATGGCACAACAGTCACAACGGTGCTCACAGCGCTCACGACATACTGCCCGAGCCCGACGGAGATCACCCATGGCAGCAAGACTTACACAGTAACTGAGGCCACCACCCTCACAATCACCGACTGCCCATGCACCGTCACGAGCACCCTCGCTGCCTCGAGCCCGACGCCCTATCAGTGGACGCTCGTGTCGTCGACGCCTTCCGCCTCGACTCCGGCAGAGTCTGCCGCGGCCACGTCGTCTCTCCAGCCCTCCTCCGTATCCCTTGCTTCAGCAGCTCCCTCATCGACCCTGCCATCGACAGTGTCCTCCGCTGAGCCGGTTGTGAGCTCATCAGAACCCGTCTCTTCATCCGAGGTGGTCCCTGTCTCTTCTGCGCCGGCCAGCTCCGCAGCAGCCAGCTCGCCGACTTCAACTCTGGAAGCTGCTGTCTCAACGCCTGCCCCATCAAGCTCAGTCTCTGCTTTGCCCAGCTCCTCATCAGCTTCGTCGATAAGTGTTTCCAGTGAGAGCTCCGCTACACCTTCCAGTCAGGTGCTGCTTCCATCTGAGTCCACGACGCAACCCGAGACGAGTTCTCTCACGCAGTCGTCGACGCCCGTTGAGTCTGCCGCAGTTACCTCTATCGCGCCTTCGACCAATGGAACGGAGCCCGTCGCCAGTTCAACAGCGACGCAAACTACCCCGACAGAGGCAGCCTCAAGTTCTGCCGGGCCCACACCAGAGACCACGGCCGAGTCAGCGAGTTCTGCGTCAACGGTAGCCTCGGTTAACTCCACGATCACCTCTGCGTCTTCTGCCAGCGCCAGCGCTTCCGAGAGCGACGTCTTCACCACCACGACTTTGACTGTGTCCTCATTCACGACCGTTTGCCCGAGCCCTACAACTTTCACACACGGTACGAAGACCTACACAGCGACCGAGGCCACGACGATCACCATCACAGACTGCCCGTGCACCATCACCACCACGCACCCGGTAAGCACAAGCGAAGTAACTTCGTTAACCCTCGTCTCCACCTCGCTGCCGGTACCCTCCAGTTCTACGACATTGCCGACGTCAAGCCCTTCTAATTCGAGCGAGCTTGTCACGTCGACGCCCGTCACCATCGCCCCAATTAGCGAAGCCGCATCGAGCACACCGGCTAGCAGTCCTACTGCATCCACCAGACCTTCTTCTAGTGAGCCCCTGGTGAGCAGCGCCGAGCCAAGCACCTTTGAGTCGGCGAATGCTTCTTCAACTGTGATTGTTCTGACGCGTGAATCGACTGCTACTTCGATCACGCTTATCCTTTCGGGAAGCTCGTCCGCCGCATCACTCGACACGACCGCTGCGACTGCGAACGTGTCAACGCCAGTATCGGCGCCAGTATCGACACTGGCGTCAACACCGGTATCAGGGACAGCCATATCCAGCACCTCTCCAAGCACGCCTACTTCAGCTGCAGCTGCCTCTAGCACGCCGGCATCCAGCGTTCCCGAGTCCAGCGTGCCTGCATCTCTCGCTCTCTCTTCGGCGGCGTTGAACAGCAGCTCAGGCACACCTGAGCCGTCAACAACTGTCCAAACAGCCGCCTCGTCTGTTCCTGACTTGACTGACCTGACGACGCTGCCCAAGCCCTCACTGATCTCGCACACGCCAGTGTATGCTTCGAGCGTGACGACATCAAATGGCCCCTCGTCAGCGCCCGTTTCTGTCCCGGTCTCAGCGGCAGCGTCTTCGTTGCCTAGCTCAGCTGTGGCCACCTCGGCGCGGCCGGAACCCTCCAGTCAAGAACAGCAGTCCGAGACTACGACAACGTTGGTTGTCACCTCCTTCACCACCTACTGCCCAGAGCCTACGACGTTCACGCTCGGCTCGAGCACGTATACTGTGACGCAGGCGACAACGCTCACAATCACCGACTGTCCCTGCACGCTGACGTCGACGCTCAAGAAGTCGTCGTCGATCGCGTCTGCGGCGCCCAGCACGCTCCGCTTAACGGTCAGCCGCACGGTCACTGCCAGCGAGCCCGAGTCCGAGGCGGCCACGCCAAGCTCGACGCCGGCCTCAGCCGCTCCTGCACCCTCCAGCTCTCCGGTTGTTAACCCGTCCTCGCCTTCCTCTGCCGCTGCCTCTTCAGGGCCTGCTTCCTCTGCTCCGGCGCCTGTGTCGTCGGGCTCGGTACCCTCTACTTCGTCGGAGCCAAGCTCTCCAGGTCCTGCTCCAGTCTCTGCCTCTACTCCTGCCTCTGCCTCTCCTGCTCCTTCCTCTGCGTCTCCCTCTGCCTCTTTGTCTCTGTCTTCTGCCCCTGCTCCTCCTTCATCGTCCCCTGTTTCTGCGGTGTCTGTGCCCTCGTCTGCCTCCTCGCCGGTGCCCCTCGTCTCCTCTGCGGTTGCCTTATCGTCAGCACCGCACTCGTCGCCGGCCCCAGAGACCTCTCCCGCTCCGAGCTCGCAGGTGCACTCTGTGCCGACCTCGATCAACGGTGCGCCGCCCGTACCGCCGCCGCAAAGCAGCGTGCCGGCGAGCGTGCCACCGCCGACATCGGGCTCAGTTCCTGCGTCGAGCGTGCCGCTCGTGTCTGTAGCGTCGTCTGTTCCCGTGGGCTCCGCGGCGGTTCCTACCTCGACCTCGCAGCCCGCCTCCTTGCTTGCGTCGTCGACGCCCGATTCCACCCCGGCATCCTCGGCGCCTGCACCCCCGGCTTCCCTGCCCGTGATCTCGCCCTCAGTGCCCGCGCCCGTTTCGCTTTCGACGTTCACGACCATCGTCTCCTCTTTCACGACCTACTGCCCGAGCCCAACCACGTTCACACACGGCTCGCAGACGTACACCGCCACGGCGCCGGGCCCCGTGACGGTGACCAACTGCCCTTGCACGCTGACGACGTCGACCCCTGTGGCGACGCCGCGGGCACCCGAGTCCGTGCCGGCGCCCGTGTTCTCGGTGCCGGCGCTCGTGTCTTCTGCGCCAGTGCCGGCGCCCGTGCCCTCGGCGGCGGCCTCGGTGAGCACCCCGGCGCCGGCGCCTTCGCCTGCCCCGGTAGAGTCGGCGCCTGTGCCTTCTTCTCCGGTGGTGCCCGCTCCCGCCCCCTCGGCTGCATCCGCCCCGCCGGCGTCTGAGCCGGCACCCACGCCCGCGACCGCGCCCGCGACCGCGCCCGCGACCGCGCCCGCGACCTCGCCCGAGACCGCGCCTGCGCCTGCCACGACGAGCCCCTCGGCCCCGGGCCCTGCACCCGAGACGCCGACCTCACCAGCACCTGCACCCGAAACGAGCGCGCCGGCGCCATCCCAGGCAACTTTCACCACCGTTGTGTCGTCGTTCACGACATTCTGCCCCGGCCCGACAACCTTCACCCACGGCTCGCAAACGTACACAGTGAGCACGTCCGGCCCGGTGACAATCACAGACTGCCCGTGCACGCTCGTGACGTCGACGCCCGTGGGGCCCGCGCCCACGGTGACGGGCGAGCCGCTGCCGTCGGCGCCGCTCTCGCAGGCGCCCCCGCAGGCGCCCTCGCAGGCGCCCCCGCAGGCGCCCTCGCCGGCGCCCGTCGCCTCGAACGGGCCGCCGGTGGTCCCCGCAAACGCAGCCGTGTTCGCACGCCCGCATTATATGCTGGCTCTTGCGGGCGCTGCCGCGGCGATTTTTGTTTAATTACCGGAACCTCTTATCTATATAGACATGACACCCTCCAATTTCCCCTACCGTTGCGTCGTTTCCCGCTCCTCCCAGTTCGAGAGACGCGCGCGCCGCCCTTGCCCACGTCAACATGGCGCCGACCGACCGCGCGCGGCTGGCCCGCGAGCTGGACGCGGCCGTGTGGGCATTGTCGAGCCGCGGGCTCGTGCTTGCCGCGCAGTGGGCGGCCGAGGCACTTGCGGGACTCGACGTCCCGTACGAGCCCGCGCGCCCGCCGCTTGCGCAGCCCGGGACAGTGCGCGCCAAGCTCTACTTTGACTCCAACGAGTATGCGCGCTGCA
The DNA here is from genome assembly GCA_030555755.1 of Wickerhamiella kazuoi. Taxonomy (NCBI): domain Eukaryota; kingdom Fungi; phylum Ascomycota; class Dipodascomycetes; order Dipodascales; family Trichomonascaceae; genus Wickerhamiella; species Wickerhamiella kazuoi. Next base: position 7,850 of record JANIVI010000173.1, on the reverse strand, counting down.
CGTACCACCTCCAGACCGCCACGGACGCGACGGGCGTGTTTCTGCGGCTGTACGCGAAATACCTGCATGGCGAGCGGCGCAAGGACCGCGGCCTCGCCAACAAGTTCGAGTTCCGGCAGGAGCTCGAGCCCAACCCGTTTCTGACCGAGCTGCTTCGCGATACGACGGCGCTGCTTGCTGGCGACCATGCGGGCGACGCGTTTCTCCTGTATTTGCAGGGCGTTTTGCTGCTGGCAAAAGACCAGCGCGCGCGCGCGGCGACCGCGCTCATCCAGAGCGTTGTGCGGTTTCCCTACAACTGGAGCGCGTGGCAGGAGCTGCTCAAGTGTAGCCGCCTCCAGAGCGAGGCCATTGGACTGTATCCCCAGCTTGATGCTGTTGAGGACAAGTCAATGTTGCTGCTGTACAAGGTCTACGTGCAGGAGCGGTTCTTTGCGACTGAGGAGCGGGTGCGGGGCCAGCTCCAGCAGGCGGCCGAGATTTTCCCTCAGTTTTTGTTTGTCGACGTGCTGCGTGCATTGGCGTTTGAGCACGACTCAAATCACGCGCAGGCCAGCGAAGTGCTCGAGGCGGTAATCAAGGCCGATCCGTTCCGGCTTGGCGAGCTCGAGACCTATTCAAACATTCTGTTTGTGGCCGGGAAGACTATGCAGCTGTCGAATCTTGCGACGTCGGTAGAAAAAATCGACATGTATCGCGCTGAGACCTGCTGTATTGTCGCCAACTACTTTGGCCTCATCGGCGACCACGAGCGCGCGGTCGTGTACTACCAGCGCGCGCTGGTCGCCCACCGTCAGCATCGCTGGGCATGGACGCTGCTGGGCCACGAGTACATCGAGCTGCGCAACATCAATGCCGCCATCCAGTCGTATTTGACGGCAGTCGACATCGATGCGCGCGATTACAACGCATGGTATGGTTTGGGCCAGGCCTACGAGGTCATGAACGAGTTTGTGTCGAGCCAGTACCACTACAAGCGGGCGCTGGCGATCCGCCCGAGCGACACACGCATCTGGAACGCCGTAGCCAATGTCTACGAGCGGCTGAACAAGTTTGAGGATGCAATCGCCGCCTATCAACAGGCAATACGAATCCTGCCGGGCGAGGCGTTCTTCCCTTACCGCTTGGCCCTCGCCTACGAGTCAAACAACGATGCTGCAATGGCGACCCGGTATATGCAGCACACCGTCACCATCGCGTCGGACGATGACCTCCGGTGGCGCGGACAGGCGAGCATCTGGCTGGCGCGGCAAGCCATGCGCGAGGACCGCTGGGCGGACGCGCGCAGCCACGCGGCGCAGATTGCCGACGAGGGCATCTACGGCGCGGCCCTCGAGGACGAGGCGCGCGCGCTCGTGCGCGATGCGACAAATCGCATACAGGCGCAGTAGCGGCGTCGCTCGGACTGCTCGAGGGGTGAAAAATAAATTATGAGATAGGTCTAGTCTACAATGCCGACGCACGCGCCGGTTTAAAATTTATCTCTATTCTCCGCCGGCTGGCTGCGCGACTTTTGACGCCGAGGCCGACGTGCCCGGCTGCCCAGAGACAGCGTCTCTGGCAGGCGACGCCGTGGACGTCTCGCGCGAGCCGTCATCGAGCTCCGAGGGGTTGTCAGCGCCCTCCATGGGCGGCGACAGCTTGTGTACAGGGATCATGCTTGTGTCCACGTTGGCCTCCCGCAGCTGCGCCCGAATTTCCTTGTTCTGCTTGGCTATCGCGACAATGTACGCGTAAACCTTCTGCAAGATCACCGACTTGGGCAGCTGGTCCGCCTTGCCTTCGATCGATGGGACCATTGACGACATCTCAGCAAACAGCTGCTTGATGTTGTCGCGACGCCGCTTCTCGCTGTGGATGTGGTTCAGGCGCACCTGGTCCTCTGACAGATAGTCGCGGCGACGGCGGTTCGAGGCGAGGCTCGCGCCACTGCGTGGGCTTGACGGCGCTTCTGAGGCGGGCGTTCCCGCGGCTGCTTGAGCCAGGTTCGCTTCGGCCACAAATTGGTGATCCGGAGCTTGCCGCTGCACAAGATGGAACTGCGCATGGTTGAAAAGGTTCTGCGCCTCGACCATAGCAGCGAGACTATGGGGACCCGCCTGCGGAACTTCGACAAAGCCTTTGTAAAACTCTGACTTGGGCGTGTACGGAGGCTGGCCGGAGCTAGCCGCACCGGAGGCGGGGGCACGGCCGGGCGCCAGCGCCCGGCCATCCATCTGCGGGGCAAACCCACGTAGGGCCTGCTGCTGCTGCTGCCGCTGCGGCTGTTGGAGCTGCTGCGATTGCGGTAGCTGGCTAGTGAACTGCATCTGCTGTGGCGCACCCTGCGCGAGCTGCTGCTGCTGCTGTTGCTGCTGGTACTGGAGGTACTGCTGCATCGGTATGGGCACAATGTTGCCACCTGGTGCGTTGCCAACCGCCGTAGTCTGCCCGGGACCACCGTACATCATTTGCGCGTGGGCAGACGAGCCATAGTCACCGTTGAACAGCGCGCTATCGCTGGCCAGACTGCCCGTGTAGCTGCGCTGCAGGTACTGGGGATCCTGCTGCTGCTGAGGCTGCTGGTGCTGCTGCCACTGCTGCTGTGGCTGAGGATGACCGCCCGCCCGCTGCCACGCGTCGCTCTGCGGCATGGCAGTGGGGGTCGGCGCGCCTGGTGTACCGACGGCCCCTGGCCCCGGCGACGGCTGCCCCGGCGACCCCGCGCCCGCGCTTGGCGCCGGCGACTGCGACGCGACATCATTCCGCGCAATATAGGCGGTGCGCGGGTCGGGTGTGTGCGCTATCTGGCTTGCGAGGTGCGAGTGAAGGTGACTTTGGAGCACCGGATGGCTGTGCGGGCCGCTACGGGACTCCGTTCCGAACGGGCTCGGAGCGCTGCCGCTCGACTGCGGGGCCACGCTGGAGCTTGCAATGCTCGCTGCGCTTGACGCGGTCCCGACGATCGAATTTGATTGGGACGCGACCGCTGAGCGAGGGCCCGCGGGCCCCGTTGCGCTATGCGCAAGCTGCGCGAGCGGCGACTGCCCGGCCGCGATCCGGGACGAGCCGGACTGGCCGAGCGCTTTGAGCTGCTGCCGCTGCAGTTCCTGCAGCTGCGGCTGGTTCGGGTAGCTGGTGAACAGCGGAACGTACTGGCCCGTGGGTTGGCGCGCGGCGCCCGGATCCGAGTCCAGCCAGTAGATCTCGTCTGTCTGCGCTGCCGACGTGGGGTCGGTGAGCACTTTTTCGAGGAACGTCGAAATCGCGTCCTGCTCGCTCTTGTTGAGCAGCGGCTCGGCCGCCTCGTTTTTCGCGCCGGCTTCGGCGCCCTGGTCGCCGCTGGGCGTGTTCGCCGCAGAGACCTGCGCGAACGCCGACGCGAACCAGTCGTAGGCCTGGTCAAAGTCGTCGGGCAGGTCGCCGAACGCCGAACCGCCGGGCGTCGGCGCGCCGGGCGTCGGCGCGCTCGGGGTGGGGGCGCCGGGTGTGGGGGCGCCCGGGGTCGGTGCGCCAAAAGCACTCGGCGTGGGCACGCTGGGCGTCGCCGCGCTGGGGGTGGGTGCGGCGCCGGCGCTTGGGGTCGCGGCGGCGCCTATTGGCGGGGACGCCGACTGCGCGTGCGTGTGTTGCGGTGGCGACTGGTGGCCCGGATGCGGGTTTTGGGGCGCGTGCGAGGAGTGCTGCGGCGCGGACCGCGCGTCGTGCGCAGACACGGCGACCGCCGACGGCGTCGCGCCCCCCATCGAAGTCGGCGCCGCGACGGCGCTGGGCGGCGAGGTGTCGTTCATGGGTTCAGCGAGCGGTTAGCGCGCGCGTCCGCGAGGCCGGTGCGGGTGCGGGGGCTCGGCGAGACGGGCGGCGTCGAGGCCTGGAACTGGCCGACGGGCGTGAGTGAGGTGGGACAGCCACAAGTAGGGCACGCGTGCGTGGCGGGCGGGAGCCGCCGAATGGGCCGCGGGACCTTGCTGAAGGGTGCGAGGGCAGGCACGACGGGCGCGCGCTGGAGTGAGCGGGCTCGGGCTGCGGTCGCAGTCGCCTAGCACAGACTGTCGTGTCGAGACGCTGGAGACGCATAGCCCCCCCAGATGCAGCCCAAAAAACTGTCCCGTATGCACGCTGCACCGGGCTGACAAAGGCAAGCATGTGCCGGCGCCTACAGGCCTAGCGAGCGTGGGCCAACCCCAGACGGCGGCTGCGCGGCGGGCTGCCGGAACCACAAACTGCCTGCCGAGCGGCAAAAGGCCCACTGCCAAGGCGGGGTGGTTCTGCCGCAAGGGCCGCGGCGAGTCCGGGTTTTCTTACCCCGCGAATTTGCCCATGTGCCTGCGGCCCGACATCTGCTCGATGCAGCCTTGCCCAGCTTTTAGTGCACCTGCTAGTGGCCAAGACCGCGACAAGGCAGATGGGGTCGGGGGCTAGAACAAAGCCGGCGTGACCTCGAATCTGACGATTCGTGTCGGTGAGGCCTTATTTCGCGGCATTGGACCCCCATAGAAAGTCCGGTTCCCGCGCGTCGCCTGCCAGGCTGGCGGCGAGGCCTCCTGAGCGCCCCAGGCGCATGTGACGCCCGACCCGATGCTCTCAGAAAATGTGGGGGGACGCGCTTAGTCAAGCAACACCGGGGCCACGCGCACCGCACGCATCGCGCTTGGGCCTGGGTGTGGGTCAGTCGCATCGCATCGAGAGAGAGCGGCATCGGGCAATCGGCAAGCGACGGCTTCCACGACCCGAAAGGCCGTCAGGGCATGCCCGAGTGGCCCGACGTGTAGTTTGCGGGCACCAGGAGACTATGCAAAAGTGTATTTTGGTCATTATTGCTTTATTATCGCTGGGTGGACGCCGGAAGAGCGTCGGCCTGCTCGCCGCAGCTGCGATGCATGTGTCTGGCGATGACCGCTCGTGCGTCTCCTGAGGCGTGTGACAGGCGCCCGTGTCGATCACAGGCAGCGTGCCCTCGTGCCCTCGCCACCTCCGTCCGGGGTCAATAATGGTCCCAGCCGGGGGAGACTTTGATCCGAGCTGGGGTGGGCAGCTCAACCCTGGCTCGACCCCAGCCCTGGGCTTGGTCAGCGCTGGCGTGGCCTGGCGCTCAGTCGGCGCGGAGCGAGCCACTCAGCCAAGGTCTCCCAGCCAAGGCCTCCCAGCCAAAGTCTCCCAGCCAGGGTCACCCATTCAAGGTCTCCTCGCCCCGAAGACATGGGCGACCCTTCCCTCGCAACCCTAGACCCGCTCTCCCAGCATCCAGCAGGGCATCCAGGGCGCGACGAATTTTTCAGACCGAACCACCATGGCTCCGCTGGCACGTCCCGAAAATGTGCTCAAGCGCGCGGAGGAGCTGGTCGCCATGGACAAGCAGGCGGCCGCGCTCGATCTGCTCTACGACACGATCCTTTCCAAGCGCACGCGCAGCGTATCGCTCGCGTACCTGGACCCGATTGCCATCCGCTTTGTCGAGCTGAGCGTCGCGCTGCGCAAGGGTAAGACGGTCAAGGACGGTCTGCACCAGTACAAGAAGCTGGTCATCACCGGCAACGTGCCGTCGCTGGCTGCTGTGGTCGACCGGTTCCTCAGCCTGTCCGAGGCCAAGGTCGCCGAGGCCCAGGCCGCCGCGCAGCAGATCACGATTGAGGACGACGACCTCGAGGCCGAGCAGTCGCCCGAGGACCTGTTGATGGCGACTGTGTCGAGCGAGCAGACAAAGGACCGCACGGACCGCGAGGTTGTGACGCCCTGGCTCAAGTTCCTGTGGGAGGCCTACCGCTCAGTGCTCGATGTGCTCCGCAACAACTCGGCGCTCGAGGTGCTGTACACCAAGGTTGTTTACCAGGCGTTCAAGTTCTGCCTCAAGTACGAGCGCAAGGTCGAGTTCCGCCGTCTCTGCGAGCTTCTCCGCAACCACCTGCAGATGGCGGCGCAGCAGGCCAAGCAGGCCAACCAGACGAACCCGATCGACCTGACCAACCCGGACACGCTGCAGCTGTTTTTGGACACGCGTTTCGAGCAGCTGAACGTCGCTGTCAAGCTCGAGCTATGGCAGGAGGCCTTCCGCTCGGTCGAGGACCTGCACACCCTGCTGACGCTGTCGCGTCGCCCCATCAAGATTTCGAATATGGCCACCTACTACGAGACGCTTGCGCGCATTTTCAGCGTGCGGAACAACCATCTGTTCCATGCCGCCGCGTGGGCGCGCTTCTACGCGATGGTCTACCACACCCGCCACTCGGCGCCCGACGGCGAGCTGCAGCGCATTGCTTCGTTCTTCCTCCTGTCGGTGCTCTGCATTCCGCCGGACGAGTCCGGCGCGACCGGCACCGGCGCGGACTCGTCGACCAACGCGACCAACAGTGCCATGCGTAACCTGCGCCTGTCTGCCCTGCTGAACATGAACGGCGTGCCTACGCGCGAGGCCCTGATGGCCACCGCCATGTCCAAGAACATTCTCAGCTACGTGCGCCCCGAAATCAAGCAGCTGTACTTCCTGCTCGAGAAGGACTTCCATCCGCTGACCGCCAAGGCGCGCCTTGCGCCCATCACCGACGTCATTGGCACCGCCAAGGCCTACGCTACGTATATCAAGCCGCTGCAGCACGTTGTCGTGTCGCGCGTGTTCTCGCAGCTCAGCGAGGCCTACACGACCGTCAAGCTCGACTTTGTCTATGAGCTCGTCGATCTGCCGGCACCGTTCAAGATGTCGCGCCTCGAGGCCGAGAAGCTCCTGGTATTCGGCTCGCACGCTGGCAAGTACAAGGTGCGCATCGACCACAAGAGCGGCTCGCTCACATTTGTCGAGCACCTCTCGACGCCGAGTGCGAACCACCGCAACTACGCCGCGACCGGCTCGCTCGAGCCGACCGCCGCCGCGCTGATCCGCACCCAGCTGCGCGACTTTGCCGTTGAGATTTCAACGGCGCTGCCCGTGATCGACGCGGGCACTAAGCAGCACCTCGCGGCGAGCCGCAAGGCCCTGGTCGAAATGGCTGCCAAGGGCATCAAGGCCGAGAACGATGCGTTCATCAACCGCAAGGTCGAGCGGGAGGAGAGCGAGCGCAAAGCCCGCGAGGAACAGCGCGACCGCGAGGCCGAGGAGGCCAAGCAGCGCGCCGCGCGGCTCGCCGCTGAGAAGGAGGCCGAGCGTCTCCGCCAGGCCAAGGAGGCACAGGACCGCGAGGCCGAGCGCATCCGCCGCGAACGCAAGGCCGCGGAGGACGCGAACAAGCGCCGCATCGCCGAGGAGATCAACTCCAAGGGTGTTATCCAGCTCGATCTTGAGAAGCTCGACGAGATTAACGTCGAGGAGCTGCGCGACATGCAGGTCGAGCAGCTGTCCAAGGACTCGCAGGACCTCAAGACGCGCATGCGCGCCGTTGCGCGCCGCGTCGACCATACCGAGCGTGCGTACCGCCAGGCCGAGGCCAAGCTGTGGGTCCAGGACGCCGAGGAGCAGGAGCGCCGCGACCGCGAGGCGTTTGAGGCGCGCCACGAGGCGCTCGAAAAGTCCAACCAGCAGCGGGCTGAGTTTGCCGCGGCTGCGCACAAGCGGTTCGCCCGCATGGTTCCCGCCTTCACCGCGTTCATGGAGAAGGCGACTGCCGCGCGCCAGACGGCGTTCGAGGCCGCCAAGGCCAAGAACGACGAGCTGCTGGCCAAAGCCAAGGAGGAGCGCATTGCTCAGCACGAGGCCGAGCAGGCCAAGCTCGAGGCAGAGCGCGCCGCGCGCGCCGAGCGCGAGGCCAAGCTTGAGCAGGAGGCCCGCGAGCGCGAGGAGCGCCGCGCGGCATCCAACTCGTACGTGCCCCCCGCGCTGGGCGGCGCAGGGCTCAGCGGCAGCGTCAGGCAAAACGTCAGCACTGGCAAGAGCCTCTTGCTCC
>JANIVI010000172.1:0-13582 GCA_030555755.1 Wickerhamiella kazuoi | reverse complement strand
CGCCGAGGCGACGGGGCCCGAGCCCGCGGGGCGGCCCCCGACGGGCTGGGCCCGCTAGCCGCGCCGAGCCGCGCCGACGCCGGCGTGGTCACATAGTGCATGTCATTAATATATTATAACTGCGGCGCGCGCGCCGATCAAGAAGGCGCCAGCGGAGCCGGCGCCGGGGAGTGCCGACTCTGTGGACGCGGCAGGCGGGAGACCTTGCGCGCCAGATTCTTAGGTGTGCTTTGCAATACGGTAGCTTGCCGTCTCATCCGGCTATTTCGCTCACATCTCGTCCTCCTCTTGTGGATCGTCAATGCCGTGCGCGTAGATGCCCATGCGGCAGTCAACATTCCCCACAAGCGGCGAGTCGACAACCGACACAATGCGCTGCTCTTTCTTGCCCTTTTTGAGCTGCAGCCGCGTCGTCGACGCATGCGCGATGATGTTGCCGCCGATCGGCTTCTTGGGGTCGGGGTTAAACAGCGACATACCGTCTACCTGCGCCGTCACCTGGTTCGTGTACACCACCGCCACGCCAAACGTGTCGGCCAGCTGCTGCAGCTTGCGCAAGAACTGGTTGAGTGCAACCTGCCGCGCATTCAGCTCGCCTCTACCGGCGTACTCTGCTCGGAAAAGGTGCATGATAGAGTCGACGATGATCAGCGAGAAGCGGGCCCGCGTCATGTACTGCGCCGCCATGTTCAGCAGCTCGTACTGGTGCTCGCTGTTCGAGGCCTTGGCGTACGCAATGTTGGCCTGCGTCTCGAGTGGGTCGAGCCCGAACCGCTTGGCAATTTCTTCAATGCGCTCCGAGCGGAACGTGTTTTCGGTGTCGATGAACAGGCACTTGCCTTCAGCGCCGCCCATATCAACGGGCAGTTGGCACGTCACCGCGAGTGTGTGGCAAAGCTGCGACTTGCCCGAGCGAAATTCGCCAAACAGCTCGGTCAGTGAGCCCGTCTCGATGCCGCCGCGGAGCATGCCGTCGATGTTTTTCGAGCCAGTGGTGATCGTCACCAGCCGCTCACGCTCGACCTGCACCATCGAAGCGGGCTTGAATCCCATGTCGGTAACGAGCCCGCGCGAGATCTCCAAAAGCTTCTCGGCCTTGGCCTCCGATATGCCTTTGACCTGTATCAGCTGGCGTTTGCTGGAATGAGCAACGTCCTCCACCGTGAAAATGTTGCCTTCTTTGAGCTTCTTGATATCCGTAGTCGAGATTCCGGTCCCTTCGAGTTCCTCGACTAGGCGGAATCCGCGGGGCGTTTCCTGCTCTGTATCAGACATTTGTTGGTGTGCGGGTGTGTGTGTGTGTGTGGTATCTATGTAGAGCAGTGAGGCGCCCGTGGGGTTTTTGGGATGTTTGCGTGAACTGGAGTGGGCCAAACGTTTCCCTGACCAAGTCTTTTCGTTCGTGTCGTTGCGTCGCCACAAACTTTTCTGCACAGCGAGTGTTTACTTTTGTGTTAGTGGCGTCGCTCGTACAGGCGACAGGCCACGCGTTGGTCAGCAACGCGACCCAGCGCGTCGGGACGCGAGCTGGCAGACCACGTAATGAGACAGCCCTAGAGCGCACCCCCAGAGCAGGAGGAGAGCTCTGGACATGCCACCTGAAAAACGCTCAATAACACATCCAAACTGTTGAAACATGTGCACCTTTCAGTGGGCTTCACTCGGATCGGGCACACCTTACGTCACTTGCGGCCTCTCCGCGTGCACATGCGGGCTGCCTAACTTCCACATGGGCGCGCGCTCCCAACGCGTCGCCGCGAGCGAACCTCCTGCCGGGCGCCGGGACGCGTCGCACCCTTGCCCGGAACGCATGCAGGTAAATTAGCTTGGCTGCGTCGGCTCTTTCCCTCTCGTACCCCCGCGCACCACCCGACTCGACATCGCAGCGACAATGAGTGTGGACGTGACCGCGCGCGTGTACACGACGAGCGTGTTTGGCTCGCAAGGGGCGAATCCGGACCCGGACTCGTCGGGCCCGAACCAGAACCTGATGGCGGACTACCAGGAGGAGTTCCGCAAGTTCCTGCTGCAGTTTATGATAGGCAGCACGTTCCCGTACCGCGACCAGCTGCGCGACAACGTGACGACGCGGCAGTACTTTCTGCGCGTGTCAGTGCCGCACCTGATCAACTACGACGAGCAGACGCCGGCGAACGCACCCAAGCTGAACCAGCGGCTGAATGAAGAGCCGGCCGAGATGGTCCCCGTGTACGAGGCGGCGGCCAAGGAGGTGGCGACGCGGATCGCGTTTGCCGGCGACGCGGCGGCCGCCGAGGAGGCGGCGATCCCGAGCATGCAGCTGATCCTCGACAGCGAGAACAACCCGACCTCGATCCGCGAGCTCAACGCGCTGAACGTGGCCAAGCTTGTGCGCATCCCCGGCATCGTGATCAGCGCGTCGGCGCTGTCGTCCAAAGCCACGACGCTGCAGCTCGTGTGCCGCAACTGCAAGAACTTCCAGCGCATCGACGCGTCGGGCGGCATCGGCACCTACAACCTGCCGCGGCGCTGCCTCGGCCCGCCCGTCGACGGCACCACCAAGAACTCGTGCCCGCCCGACCCCTACGTCATCGTGCACGACAAGTCCAAGTTCATGGACCAGCAGATCCTCAAGCTGCAGGAGGCGCCCGAGGCGGTGCCCGTCGGCGAGCTGCCGCGCAACATCATGCTGACCGTCGACCGCACGCTGACGAACCGCGTGGTCCCGGGCACGCGCTGCACCGTCGTCGGCATCTACTCGATCTACCAGAACAAGCAGCGCAGCGGCGCCGGCGCCGGCGCGGCGGCCGTCGCCATCCGCAACCCCTACGTGCGCGTGCTGGGCATCGACACGAGCGGCGGCGTCGCCGACCGCGAAAACATCGCGTTCAGCGACGAGGAGGTCGACGAGTTCCAGAAAATGGCGCAGCTGCCCGACTTCTACAACGTCTTTGCCCGCTCCATCGCGCCGTCGATCTACGGCCACGAGGACATCAAGCGCTCGATCGCGTGTCTGCTGGTCGGCGGCAGCCGCCGCATCCTGCCCGACGGCATGCGCCTGCGCGGCGACATCAACGTCCTGCTCATGGGCGATCCCGGCACGGCCAAGTCGCAGCTCCTCAAGTTCGTCGAGAAGGTCGCGCCCGTGGCGATCTACACCTCGGGCAAGGGCTCGTCGGCTGCTGGTTTGACGGCCAGCGTGCAGCGCGACCCGCAAACGCGCGACTTTTACCTCGAGGGCGGTGCGATGGTCCTGGCCGACGGCGGCGTGGTCTGCATCGACGAGTTTGACAAAATGCGGGAGGACGACCGCGTGGCCATCCACGAAGCAATGGAGCAGCAGACGATCTCGGTGGCCAAGGCGGGCATCACCACGGTGCTCAACTCGCGGACGTCGGTGCTGGCGGCGGCCAACCCTATTTTTGGCCGCTACGACGACACCAAGACGCCCGGCCAGAACATCGACTTCCAAACCACGATTCTGTCGCGTTTCGACATGATCTACGTGATCAAGGACGCGCATAACGACGAGTACGACCAGCGCGTCGCGCGGCACGTCATGAATACGCACATCCACGGCTCGCAGGCGACGCAGGAGGTCGAGGGCGAGATTCCGCTCGACAAGATGAAGCGCTACGTCAGCTTCTGCCGCGCGCGCGTGGCGCCCAAGCTGAGCGAGGCGGCGAAAGAAAAGCTTTCGTCGCACTTTGTTGAGATCCGCCGCAACCTGCACGAGCACGAGCGGCTCACCAACCAGCGGTCGTCGGTGCCCATCACCGTGCGCCAGCTCGAGGCGCTGGTGCGCATTGCGGAGGCGATCGCGAAGCTGCACCTCTCGGTGACGGTCGACGAGACGCACGTCGACGAGGCAACGCGGCTGTTCTACGCGTCGACGATGAACGCGGTCAACCAGGACTCGAACTCGCAGGAGATGGCGGCCGAGGTGGCCAAGATCGAGGAGGAGCTCAAGCGCAAGCTGCGCGTGGGCTACGGCGCCGAGTACTCGACGATTCTGCGCGAGTTTGTCCACAACGGGCGCTTCAACTTCAACAAACACGCGCTCGACCGCGCGCTGTATGCGCTCGAGAGCCGCGGGACGATCCAGTTCCGCAACCAGCGGCAGCGCGTGCACCGCGTCGTGCCTTGAATGCGTGCTCAGGGCTGCCGCGGGCGGCGCGCGCAAGTCGAAGCAACGTCTCGTCGATTGTGTTTTTTATCTATTCAATCTTAATCATGTTAGCTCTCACCTCCAGGGTCTGTCGGCTAGGCCAGGCCACCGCTCGCAGCCCGGCTGTGTCTGTCCCGGCCGTCGCGCGCGCGCGTGCCCATAAACACGCCGTGCGTCGCCGGCCGCGCGTCGCCGGCCGCGCATCGCCGGCCTGTGCTTAATCAGCCTGCTCCCACCTCCCCACGCGACAGCTGACAGAGCGGCCGGGACGAGTTCCGCTCACCTCCACGACATGAACAGGCAGTACGAGCGGCGGCCGACGGACCACAAGCTGTCGGAGCTGACCGAGTCGACGCTGCCGGACGCGCAGCTGTACACGCAGCTGCGCGACGCGGAGAAGCGTCTGGACACGCTGATCACGCGCAAGCGGCTCGACCTGCAGGACGTGATTGGGCGCAGCATGCGCCGCAACAAAACGCTGCGCATCTTCGTGTCGTCGGCAATCCACAACGCTGCGTGGCAGCCCGGTGCCGCGGGCCGGCTGCAGGGCGAGCACGCACCCGGCGGCGGTCTCGACGGGTTCGACTTTGGCATGCCCGACGAGCCCGTTCCCGAGCCCGCGCCGGAACCGCCGGCGTGGAGTTTGCGGGTCGAGGGCCGGCTGATCGACCACGAGACGGGCGCGCACCGCCTGTTCTCGACGATGTTCACGTCGATCATCGTCGAGCTGCGCCGTGAGGGCCAGGAGGGCGCCGAGGTCAAGGCCGAGGCGCCCGGCGCGGCGGCGAGCTTTGGCGGCGACGGCGACGTCGAAATGCGCGGCGACGAGCTCGGTTCGGGCAGCAATGGCCCCGGCAGCGCCGTATCTGCCGGCGACGCGCCGAACGGCACGCCCCTGGGCACCCCCGGCGGCCCCGGCGGCCCCGGCGCGGGCACCCCCGGCGCGGGCACCCCCGGGGCGCCCAACGTTGGCAGCGGCCCCGACGCGGCCCAGGCCGACGCGCTGCTTGCGCCGGCGCCCGAGGCGCCGCCGGCGGACCCGAACGTCGAGGTCGTCGAGTGGCACGAGGTGCCGCCGCACTCGACGGAGCCGCACGTTGACTTTGACGGGCTCGACGTGCGCCGCCCCGGGGACGGCGTCGTGCACGCCAAGATCATCATGCAGCTGAAGGAGTATCCCGACAAGTTCAAGCTGAGCCCCGCCCTCCAGAAGGTGCTGGGCATCAGCGAGGAGTCCAAGCCCGGCGTCGTGGTGTCGCTGTGGCAGTACATCCGGTTCCACAAGCTCCAGGACGTGGACGAGAAGCGGCTGATCAAATGCGACGCGGCGCTGCGCGAGCTTTTCGGCCGCGAGACCATCACGTTCCCGCAGCTGGTCGAGCTGCTGACCCCGCACCTGCACCCGCGCGACCCGATCGTGATCGACTACGTGATCGACCCGACTCAGGCGCTGGACAACCGCGACGTTGCGTTCGACGTGCCGCTGCAGGTCGACGACCCGCTGCGCCAGGACCTGATCGCCATGCTGGACTCGTGGTACCAGGACCAGTCGCTGCTGCGCCAGCTCGACGAGCAGGTGCTGCAGGACGTGCAGCACCTGAACCTGCTGGCGCAGCAACGCGCGTTCTACACGGAGATGAAGGCCGACCCCAGCGCGTTCCTCGACAAGTGGGTGGCCTCGCAGGCGCGCGACCTCAAGATTATTTATAGCGACCGCCAGTTCTCTGAGGAGGCCGCGCGGCACAGCAGCTTCTACACGGGCGACGCGCTCAACCAGAGCATTCACCTCTTCCTCAACAACCACTAATTTCCATAGTCGCTAATGCCACTCTTCTGTACAGCACCGTCTGCTATTTGTTCTCTGTCTCGCGCAAGCAGCCCAGCAGCCCGTCTCTCCCGCCCACACCTCCCCGCTGCTGTCCCCCACACACCCGCCCCAAAGTGACTAATTGTGACTCCCGTGCAGCCGCGCGCCGTATGCAGGGCGCCGGCATCGGCGGCCTCGCTCTCCTCCACCCCAACCATGGCCTATTTCTCCACGCGGTCGGCCGACAAGCCCGTGTCGTTTGAGCACGCGGTCATTGAGGGCCTTGCGCCCGACGGCGGGCTGTACCTCCCCAAAGAGGTCCCCGCTGTCTCGCGCGACGTGCTCGCAAAGTGGGCCCACCTGTCTTTCCAGGACCTGGCCGTCGAGATCTTCACCGAGTTTGTCACGCCAGAGGAGATCCCGCGGGCAGACCTCAAGGAGCTTGTCGCACGCTCGTACGCGACATTTCGCGCCCCCGACGTGGCGCCGCTACGCACGCTCAGCGCGGATCGCCGCCTGCACCTGCTAGAGCTGTTTCACGGTCCGACCTACGCATTCAAGGACGTTGCGCTCCAGTTCGTCGGCAATCTATTCGAGTACTTCCTGGTACGCCGCAACCGCGGGCTCGCGCCCGATGCGCCCGAGCGGCAGATCATGACCGTGATCGGCGCGACGTCGGGCGACACGGGTTCTGCCGCCATTTACGGACTGCGCGGCAAAAAGGATGTCTCAGTTTTTATCTTGTACCCTGACGGCCGCGTGTCGCCCATTCAGGAGCAGCAGATGACGACCGTGCTCGACAATAATGTGCACACGATTGTTGTCCCGGGTACTTTTGACGACTGCCAGGACCTCGTCAAGATGATGTTTGCCGACCGCGCTTTCAATGACCGTTTCCGGGTCGGCGCCGTCAACTCGATCAACTGGGCCCGCATCCTTGCGCAGATCACGTACTACTTTGCCTCGTACTTTGCCCTTGCCACGCAGCAGGGCCTGAAGGCAGGTCAGGACGAGTTCAAAGTGACGTATGTCGTCCCCACGGGCAACTTTGGGGATATTCTGGCTGGCTTTTACGCACGCCGCATGGGCCTGCCGATCGACCTCGTGGTTGCGACGAATGCGAACGATATTCTTTATCGCTTCCTCAACTCGGGCGCCTATACCAAGGACGGTCAGGTGCACGCCACGCTTTCGCCCGCTATGGACATCCTCGTCTCGAGCAACTTTGAGCGCTTTTTGTGGCACGCGGCACGGGATACTGTCGCAGACTCGGATGCCGCCGCGGGCAAGCTTGTGAAGGAGTGGATGGATGAGCTCAAGGCGAAAGGCTCCTTTGCCGTGCCCCGCGAAGTGCATGAGCTTGCGCGAAAGACGTTCGGTGCGCAGCACACGAGCGACAAGGAGACCGCAGCGACGATCCGGGACGTTTACACGAACATCACGCCCAAGTACATTCTGGACCCGCACTCGGCAGTGGCGGTCAGCGCGACGCTCAAAGAGCAGGCAAGTGCGAGTGACGCTGCGGAGCGGCAGTATGTCGCCCTCTCGACAGCACACCCCGCCAAGTTTGCCGAGGCTGTCAACGAGGCGCTTGACGGCATCGCGGGCTACTCCTTCGAGAACGACGTCCTCCCTGCGGAGTTCAAGGCGATGATGAAGGCGCCGACCAAAAAGCTGCGCTCGCCGGGGACCGGCAAGGATGACATTCAGAAGATTGTTATCGAGGAGCTGCGCAAAGAGGGCAAGGCGTAGCCACCTGATCGGCGCGCGAATAACAACACAAATAGCCTCTAAGGACATAATCATTACAACAGCGCCCGCTTTGCGACGCGCAATGCAGCTATAAATATTTTTCTTTTTGTTTTCCGAGAGGGCCCCGCCGCGACACCGCGCGCCTAAGCCAGCGGAGCGGCGATGCTGGCGCTCAGATCGAGTACGTGCGCCACGCGCTGCCGCAGTGCCGGGTTCGGACACTCAACGGAAAGATCGGCGAACTTCACGGTTGCCACAGTCCCATCGATGTCGATTGTCGCGCTTTCGCGGTCATCGGCGACGCGGAGGCTGTCGCCAAACTGAGGGCGCAGCAGCGCGGCGATGCTCTGCACGCGATCAGTCTTGACAGCTGCCGGCTCATGTGAGTGCGCGTGCTGTTTTGAGCTAAGCTTTACCGATGCTTTCGAAGAGTCCACGCCCAGCAGAACCGCAATTACAGCGTCGGCGATGGCGTCGGAGATGTTGCCTGCCTCCCATTCAACCGCGTAAACATTACCTGCACATGTGACGCCGACAGCATTCAAGATACGCCACCGGTCGGACACTTTCGAGGAAGCGGAGGAGGCTGCTGTCGCGGTGCCGTTCTCACTCTGCCCGTCCTCTTCACTTTCGGCCGTGTGCTCAACGTCGCCGAACATGTTCACCAGGTGAAAGTTGACGAGGTCCGGTCCCGCATCCACAACCAGCGACTGCCGCTCCATGATGGTGGACGTCGTCAGACCCGTGTATTCGCGGAGGTCGGCAACAGACACCAGGCTAAGCTTGAAGTCCTTTTGAACGAGCACACCGCTGACAGTCGCTGGGCCATCCGATCCGTCAGGGTTGGGGTTCAGAGCAGCCACGGCGAGAGCGCCGAGCGTTTTCGCCAGCTTGGGCGCCTTGAAGTGCAGCGAGACTTCGACGCAATTGCGCGGCGAGTACACACGTACCTCCTGAGGCGTTCCCCGGCGTGGCGCATACTTGGAAAGGAGCGCCGACTTGAGCCTGCCCATGTTGTTTGTCTCGCCATGCACGAGGATCACGTGCGGCGCGCCAACCTCGTCGATAAAGGACGTGTTTTCTTTGAAGTCGACGTGCGCCGCAAATGAGAGCTCCTCAACGCTCATACGCCGCGGAATTCGCACATCTGGCGTCTGAAGGGATGGAAAGTCCATCGGTTCATTCAGCAGCTGCTTGGCCATCGTACCCTCGACCGAGTAACCCGTTATGATGAGTGCATTCCGCGGGTCGGGGGCCCACCGTTCGAGCAGATGGCGCGAAACTCCATTCTGAAGCATACCCGGGGAGGCAAGCACAACACTTGGGCCGAGATCAGTGAACTTGTCCAGGCTGCGGATCGAGCGCACGTGCTTGAAATGAAACGGATTGACTTTGGTCTCGCGGTACCGCTTTAGCAGTTGTTCGTTCATCATGTTGATGAAGGTCTGATAGACGGCCATGCACTTGCGTGCGAGCGAGGACGCGTAATAGATGGTGATGCCATCGAGGTCAGGGTGCTTCTGCCAATATTCGTCGAGGATGAGCAGGATCTCCTGCGCACGGCCCAGCGCGAAGACGGGCAGCAGGCACCGGCCACCCTTATTGAGCGTCGAGTGGATCAGCGTCGTCAGGCGCCGTTCTTTTTCGAGCCGCGGCTGGTGAACACCCGTGCCGTACGTGCTTTCGCAGATCAAGACGTCCGGCTTTTCGGGCGGCGCGGCCGCCGAATGGAGGTGGCGGTCCTGCTCACGCGAGTAGTCGCCGGTGAACAGCACTTTGGTCCCGCCGATCTCGATCATGTACATGGCGGCGCCCAGCACGTGCCCGGCGTGGTACGCCGTGAAGCGGATGCCGCCGACCTCGAGGGTCGAGTAAAAGTCGATCGCCTCGATGCGCTCGAATGACGCGCTGAGATCGTCGTCGCTGTACAAGTCGGCGTTGCTTGCGCCCGCGCCGCCCGACACGCGCACAAAGTCGCTGAGGAGCCAGCGGTAGATCGCTTTTGTAGGGTGCGTCATGAACACGCGCCCCCGGAAGTTTGTGTGCTGCATGACGTACGGCAAGGACGCGGCGTGGTCGAGGTGGAAGTGGCTGATCAGCAGAATGTCGACGGTCGACAGGTCGAACTCGTCGTAAAACGGCAGCGACGCCATGCCCGAGTACGCCGGGTGCACGCCCGCATCAAGCATGATCGTTTTGCCCTTGTACATGAGCACGTGGCATGAGCGGCCCACTTCAGAGCCGCCACCCAGCGCCACAAACTTGAGCTCGTCGTCGTGCTCCAGCGGCCGCTTCGACATGGTGGCTGTCAGGCTGGTAGGAACCGCTCGCCCAAGGTGTCGCCTACAAGCTTTGGGACCAAGTCTTGGGACCACGGCTGGGACCAAGGCTGGGACCAACCCGCCCTGGACTAGGCTGCCCTGGGCTCGGATCAGGGAGCCGTCATCCGTCATGATGCGCATTCTTGTTGCCGGGGCTGCCGGCGGTGGCCAGCGCGCGGCAGTCAAGACGCTGACCGGGGCCGAGCCCACGGGCTCGCTTGAGGGGCTCGTAGTCGACCACACGTTCGAGACGCGCTACTTTACGCAGGACTGCGGGCTCTACGTCGACGAGTGGCGCCCCGGCGCCGCCGGGACCTGGGTGTCCGACTTTGTGTCTGACGAGGCGCGGCAGGTGCGCGCTGTTCTCGCGATGTTTGTCTACACTTTTTCTGGGGACGTCGACCCCGCAATCGCCGAGTTCGTCGCCAAGCTGCAGGAGGAGGGCTGGCGAGGCCAGGCGGTGGCCGTGCCGGCGGCCGGGTTCGGGCAGGCCGGCGAAGATGCCGTCGACCAGCTCGAAGACTGGGGCTTTCTCGTCATTGAGCCGAGCGAGCTCCTGGATGTTGCGCACACCGCTATCGTCGACTTTGGCGGCGGCGACAGCGATGACGACGGCGATGCGAGGCTCGGGCCCGACGAAGCGGCGCTGGAGGCCGAGACGGTGCAGTTGACGACGCCGCTGGTGCCCGGTGGCGCGATCGACGACCTCGACGGGATCATGGCCCAGCTGCGGCTGGCGCGCGACTCGGACATGACGCCTGAGGAGAAGCTCGCGCTGGCGCGAGAGCTCGCAGCCAAACTGGTTATTTGAGGTACTCAGACTTATTTATCATTGAATAAAAACACAATCAGCAGGAAGTCGTGGCCTACCAGCAGTCTTGAGCGAGGTCACCGCCACGAAAAAAGAATCTCCCGGGGGTGAGTCGAACACCCGATCTCAAGATTAATGTACCATTACAGTCTCGCGCCTTAGCCAACTGGGCCACCGAGAGGATCTGTTAGAAAGGCGGCTGGGAGTCAACATACCGGGGAAAAGGGACTGCTAGGCGCTGAGAGCTCCAAATGGCGACCTTTCGGCAGGCATAGACCGCTGCGATTTTGTAGCTGGAGCACTATTACTCTACAAAGAGGACAAGAGCGCCGAAGAAGCGTGGGTTCGGGTTACGTTGCGGCTGCGTCTTCTGCGGCGGCCGCCTCGGACGCGGCCAGCGCCTCGAGTCGGTCCGCGCTGTCGTTGTCGCTTGCAAACGGGTAGTCCGTGTAGCCGGCGGCGATGTCGAGCTTCGGGTCCCAGTAGAACCCGCCGCGGTCGTACTCGGTGAGCGGCACGCCCGAGCGCAGCTTGGCGACGAGGTCCGGGTTCGAAATGAAGTAGCGGCCGAGGGCGACGAGGGTGCGGTCGTCGCCGTTGGCGACCTCGTGGCGCACGTCGAGCAGGTTGCCTGCGCGGATGAGCGGGCCCGACCAGATGTGCGTGATGAAGCTGTTGAGGTCGGCGTCGACCGGGTCGGGCCGCGGCGTGTCGTAGTCCATGCGCGGCTCGACGAGGTGGATGTAGGCGAGCCGGCGCCCCGCGCGCGCGCGGCGCTCGAGCTCGGCGACCAGGTAGGCCCACTGCGGAACGGGCGAGATTGCGCAGGCGACGCCGCCGTGGCGCGACCATGGGGAGAAGCGGACGCCGACGCGGTCGGCGCCGATCGCGTCGGTCACGGCGTCGACGACCTCGAGCACGAGGCGGGCGCGGTTCTCGATGGAGCCGCCGTACTCATCGGTGCGCGTGTTCCCGTTTTCGTAGAGAAACTGGTCGAGCAGGTACCCGTTGGCGGCGTGCAGCTCGACGCCGTCGGCGCCGGCGCCGACGGCGCGCACGGCGGCGGCGACAAAGTGCTGGACGTAGCGGCGGATGTCGAGCGTGGTGAGCGCGCGCGGCGCGGGCGCGCCGGGCTCGGCCGGCAGCGCCGACGGCGCGACGAGCTCGACGCCGCGCGCGGCGAGAAACGCCGGGTCGGCGAGGCGCCCGTACGCGAACAGCTGCACGTACAGAAACGAGCCCTTGGCGTGCACGGCGTCGGCGACGCGGCGCCACCCGGCGGCCTGGTCGTCGGCCCAGAGGCCCGGCGCGTTCTCCAGGCCGATCGCCTCGGCGGCGACGCTCGTCGACTCGGAGATCAGCAGCGTGCCCGGCGCGGCGGCCCGCTGCCCGTAGTACTCCGCCATGGCCGCCGACGGCACGAACTCGGGCGCGCGCAGGCGCGTCAGCGGCGCGAGCACCACGCGGTGCTTGAGGCTCAGGCGGCCGACCGCCAGCGGCCGGAAGAGCGCCGACTTGGCCACGGGGCCATTATAGGCCGGGTACGGGCAGACTGTCGGCATGGAGGGGAGAAGGCGGGGGGCAACAAGTCCTGGGCGGTCCGAGACGGGTCCGAAGCGGTCCGAAGCGGGGCAGTGGGTGTTCCGACAGACAGCGGCGCTCGACGGGCCGCGGTGCGTTGCTCAGAGTTAAAGCCGCAATGACAGGTCAGCCAGGCACGGGACGCCGGCAGGGTACGGGCGAGCCGGCGCTCATGCAGCCCGTGCAGGCGAGGGTTCGGCCGGCGCGCCGGGCAGCTGGGCGCGTAGCCAGGGCCTGGCCGGGCTGGGCAGGGAGATGGGGGATGGATCGACCTGCGGGCGCCGGCCCGCGAGGCCACGGCAGATCAGCCTGGGCGGGCCCGGCGGGCCCGGCGGGCCCGCTCGCGGCGGGGCGAGCTAATGTCTACGCGCTACGGATCTGCTGGGCGCGCGCCGGGCTGGCTAGCGCGTTTTGCGCGTCGGCCGGGCCGCGGCTGGCCCGGCCGCGGCCGGGCCGGCCTCGGCCTCGCGCAGCTTGCGGAAGAACTTGCGCCGCTGCGCCCACATGTGGGTGTACAGCACGTAGAACGCGGGCGGCCAGATGAGCAGCATCGCCTTGAGGAACAGCGCGTGCCACGGGCTGCGGGCCTGCGCGTAGGGCAGCGCGCGCCACATGAGCCAGCCCTCGGAGGACGCGCCCTGCACGTAGAGCCAGATGAAGAGCGTGTAGCGCAGCGTCTCGAGCAGGCGCGGCGCCTGCCCGCGCAGGGCGAACCAGTAGAACGAGTAGCGCACGATCTCGGTGACGGCCCACGCCGAGACCATGAGCGCGAACGCCGGCGAGGCGGCCGCGGCCGGGAACGGCAGGACCGTCGCGAACACGATGACGAGCCGCGAGTAGACCTGCATGAGCGTCGTCAGGACGCTCGAGCGCACGAGCCCGAGCGCCGCGTGGACGACCTCGAGCACGGCGAGCGCCTGCACCGCGGCGACGAAGCCCGCCATGTTCTCGGCGGCGTACTCGGGCCCCGCGAGCGCGAGCAGCAGCGCGAGCCGCAGCAGGACAAACGCCCACAGCATCACGCTGATCGCGTTGTACGCGCGCAGATACTTGGCCGACATGCTGGCGGGTGGAGAGCGCGGCCCGCTGGGAGGCCGCGGCGAGGCCGAGCATCAAAACACGCGATGACGAGAGGTAATGGATTGGCATGAATTTCAGCACAG